>JASDQU010504496.1:29573-50402 GCA_032191745.1 Picea mariana | reverse complement strand
ATGAAGGCGTTCGTCTTAGTGTAGGTGATGTCGTTCTCGTAGGTCTCAGACATCCATGGGTTACATCTGATTTCAAAGCTGACGTCATTTATAAGTATAACCACGATGAGGCAATTCTTCTCAAAGCCTGCGATCAACTCCCTCCCGAATTTATTAAAGTTGGAGTCAACGAAACTCCAACTTAGATAAATTTAGTAAGTAATTAGATAAATTTTACTATTAAACTTCAGAATTCAAGAATTTTGGTATTACATTCAACTCTTTATTGTATTTACCAATTTAGTGCATTCTTTTTTATGAGATTCTATTACTTCTCCTCTATTGTGTTTTATTTTATTCCATAAATCCCTTTACTTAATTCCTATGATATCTCTCACTCTAAACTCACTTCTTGATAAGTAATTGGATACTCCACTTAATTCCTATGATATCTCTCACTCTAAACTCACTTCTTGATAAGTAATTGGATACTCTGCAATTTGATTTATATGAAAGAAATTCTCAAGACCTATGTGTATTCTCTACAAGTAAAATACTTTCCATGAGCATATGTTGGTAGCCTACGGTTTTGACAAGACTGTGTACACACCATAAGTCAACATTGTGTGTGCTCCCAAGAGTTTTCACTGCGCGGCAGTAATTATTGTAATTAATCAACTTGGCTCTTAACCAAGATATTCAGTAATGATTGTAATCATTTTTGTAACAACCCCACTAGTCATGGTTGAGGTTGTGGGTGAGCTGGTAAGGTTGATATCATTTTCATGCTCCAATAGGCATTAGGGGAATGCATGCAAATATATAAGGGTCCGGTTTTTGTTAACTAAGATTTGATTGTAATGTTAGGTGTAGAAAATTTAGAGGTCTAGTTAGGGGGAGAAATCGAGTGACAACTTATTTAGTCCTTGAAAATTGATATACTCACACCTATGGGGTATTTGTTGGTAAATCCTTTTCAACCCTGTTTCTAAAACTCGGAGCCAATAATTGGTTCCAATGTCAGGACCTCAATGTTTTTTTCTACATGAAGGAGGTGATGTGGAAACCCTCGAGGAAGGATATAGAAGACTATATTTATGTGAAGGAGGATGAGTTAATGAAATGAGAGACCAAGAACCTACAAATCAACCTCAAACAATGGAAGCAAAAGTACATCTATATAGATTTGAATGAAATTTTCTTTGTTTAGTTTCATCTTTTATTGCATGAGTGTATAAAGAGACAAAGAGAGATTGAATCTGTATGGAGAGACCAAGAATCATTGGTTTGGGACCAAGATGCAATCAATAGATTGCAATATGTGGATATAGTTGGGCCAAATCCATCAATTTTTTGTTTGATCATGTGAAAGAAGGGTGTATTGTTGAGTTTGTTGTTGAATGCAACGATTGAGTGTATAGTCTTGAAAAAAAATGCATTCGACCCTAGAAGTAGATTGTTGTAATAAATTCCCCTATGGATAAAGATTATCTTCGTAGAGAAAGGGATGATGGGCATGCGGCTCGATAGGATGAAAGAATAACCCCCCTCCCATGTGGAAGGGGGGGAAAGAATAAAATATGAAAGGAAGAGTGGATATAGTATAATGGATCGAAAAAGTAAGAGAATGGATACAAAAGGAAGAACCGGGAGATACATAAGAAGAGTTGAGTTAAGGAGGCGAGTCAAATAAAGAAGCAAAGAAAAAAACAAATGGATGACAAATTAGTAAGATCCAGGATGGAGAGAAAAGAAACCATGCCAACCTATCAATAGAGTTTGCGCGCGGAAACGATCCAACTCCCCTAAAACACTATGTCGGCATGAAGCAGTTCTATTCACCGGACCTTAAGGACTCAACCGGAGAGAAGGAGTTGGAGCCTTCCAGAGAAAGAAAGAGAAATAATCGACTCGACCATTTATTAACGCTTGAAAAAGACTCGCAATACCTCTTTCACCTCGCGATCACGCGACCGGAACACTTGAAAACTCTGGAGCTCTCTTTTCATGAAGACTCCCGACTTTTAGACAGAGGGACAAATCAACGGAGGCGGTTTGGATTGATTCAACTTCCCGCTCCTCTCGCGACGGAAGATAGTTCATTGGCTTCAAACTATCTTGGAGAGTTCGGTTTGTTGCTTGCGGTTCTAGCTGCTTCAAGGTGCCGGAGAGAACAAGGCTCGACAAGAAGAAGTTTTGATCGAGCAAAATCATGTGCATGAGAAATAATTGTGCCAGAGACAAGTGTAGAGGAGGAGAGGCTATCAACGGGACATGACATTAGGAGTGAGGCATCAAGAGAGGATACCGGAAGTATTGGGATTAGGATCAAAGAAAAAAAAGTTAGATCCCCTTATATAGTGAGATGTGTAGTCACATTAAATGAAGATGGGGCATAAAGCAGTAGCAAAAATATAGCAAAAGATAGTGATGGATCTTTCCAAGGAGTAGATAACTCAACGATCATGAGAAGGCTTGAAATGCTATATTTAGGGATCTCTTTGGGATCCATCATCGAAGAATATCAGAGAGTATGGAGGAACCCCCTCTTTGAACTACCCACCTTGCACATTTGTCATCAAGAAAAAAGGACCGAAGAAAGTTAAAAGGTGGGAGAAGTAGAAGAAGAGAGCTTAAAAGAAATGGAGGGAGAATATATAAGATTAGAAGCCACAATTCTAAATCAAGTATGGAAATCCTGAATTCAACCTTCAAGATTTCAACATTTCATGAGATAGAAAGAGATTATGCAAGACAACATCGGTTCACGTGTAAAGCTATATGGTCTACGGAAAGAATCATGGACAAAGTATCCAGGATTTTGTAGATAGAGATCACATTCATAGACAGAGCCTTGAAATGGTACATGAAGTACAAGGCTACTACCCCAATGATAGAAGTAAGGTCCCTTACAAAAATAAAGAGAGATCTGTTGAGAGAATTTTAGAAACCAAAATGAGAATCACAATGTATAATCGAGATCACGGATATTAAAAAGAAAGCTTGAGAAATCATGCGGGATTATGAACAATGATTCAATATTATGTTGAATAGAATAACATTTCAGATCCAATACATTCAACAAAGGGAATGGTTCTTTCTAGACTCGTATAGGGAATGGACCCAGCATAGGGTAATGACCCAGGTGGAGGTTGTAGAAATAATTTTGCACTTAGATTCTATGCCAAGAGGTAGGAAGACGTTGGAAGGGTTGGCGTAGGTACAATATCACTCATGAACCTCCCCAAGAAATGATAATATACTGTCAAGGATAAAGTTGTGTGCAATAATTTCTAGTGTCCCGTGTAGAAGGTCACCATAGATATGAGTGCCTTACACTGGGAAGTTACACAGTGACAGGTGCGTCAAATCTATTTTGGACAGGACCATAGACTGACTGGTGTGAGATCTATACACAATGGAGACATTTACCTCCCTATTTCCCAACACTAAAAAAGTATCAAAATACCGCAAACACTTTGTTTTGCAATCTTTGCAAATCCATGGGCCATGATGTGAAAAATTTTCGATCGCTACATCTAATGAAGGAGAATAATGCATATGCTTACTAGGTCTGGGAAGAGATTAAGGGTGGAGACTAAAGAGGCTTCGGCCATGGAGTTGCTTTTAGAGGAAGCTACTGACGAGGATAGGGAAGAGTAATGGGATATGATGGTGGTAGATGAGGACCTCCTACCTATTTTAACTATCATGAGATATGCCACTTCTGGCGATTATGTACCAAGTTGCACACACTGTGTGGATATTGCCACAATGTAGACCATGTCATGCAGAATTACCCAGAATTATTGGCCAAATGGGAAGAAAAGAAGGGGCACTGCAACATGGTGATTGTTGAGCCATTCAAAGATCAGAAGTCGAAACAAGCAGACTTGCAGGTGGTATAACCTGAGGAGGCACTCATACAAGGGATAACCTACAACAGGGAGAAAGTTTAAGTAAAAATGTTTAAGGAAATATTAAAAAAGCAGAGAAAGAACATCCTAAGTTTGACACCTCTCAGCAAAATCAGTTCCTACGTGACACACAAAGGGTGCTTGATGAGGACAATGCATGCAAATAATTACAACACGCAACATAGAGGGAACTCAAAGAGGCATGCATGTGTGAAGAATTGAAATGCTCGACGTAGAGGGAAATAGAAGAGGTTCGTGTGCACAATGGATTGTAACACATGACACAAAGGGCACTAGAAGAGGAACAAACTGTGTGAAGACACTTCAGTTTAAATGAAAATAAAATACATACAATGAAAAGTTTTACATATAAAAAATGGCTTAAAATAAACAAATTCCCCCCTTTTTTCCCTTTACGATGAATACCTCTTTAATTTCTTTCAATTTAAGTTGAATTTTATAGTTTTCCTACCTATAACACTTGTATATTCCACATTTGATTTCCATGCATAAATACTTAATGTCAAAGAGAACGAGAAAAAGAAGCATAAGAGACATAAAATAATCAAAATATGAGATCAACCAACATCACATGAACTCGGAAGTAGAAGAATCTTATAGCCAATCGATTTATATCCTAATCCCAAACAACCAATGGATGTGAAAAAGAAAAGGTGGATATATGTGTGTGTGTGTGTGTGTGTGTGTGTAGTAGCGCACAAAGTGAAATTTTATAAGATGAGAATATATATAGTAGCGCACAAAGTGAAATTTTATAAGATGAGAACAGATTAGAAAAAATTGAGTTAAGAAAAAGAGGTTTATTTGATTTTAAAAATTAAATATGACAAAGGAACCTTAATCCCATAGGTATATTGTTCTCCTCCAAGACATTTGTGAATGGGTATGGTGTCATTGTCATATGATGCAGGAGCATCACCTTCAAATTCAAGGACGCAAAAGTGGAGGCAAGGGAACGACATCTCAGCATGACAGAGTTTCACATTAGCAAGCAACTCAGAAGTAGATCGAGTTGTTGACATATTTTTGAAAGCAACATTTTTAAATATGTCATGTTTGTAAAGTCGTGAAGGAATGTAAGGGGTTGCAAATATAGAGTGTTGAATCTTATCTAGAAATAATTGTTAGTTATTATAATAGGACAAAGTAGGTAACCTCTAAGAGTTTGATAGGATAGGTTGCAGATAGGATGAGGGAGCTCGTGGATCTAGTCCTTATATAGTTTTGTTGTTGCATTGTAAAAGAAGAATTAGGAGATTATGAGACGGAGAAAGAGATCAGTAGAGTATAGTAGAGTAGAAGAAAAGATGCAGTGGAGGACATCAAGATTATGTAATTTGTTTCATGAATGAAGAGAACAGACAGAATTGTCCCAAATACTTGAACTGTGTTCATTTGATTTGTGAATGAATGAATGTTATATTTGTGTATGTTGTTTATTTCATTTCCTTCATGTATTATTGTTCGAGAAGTTGATCATATGATTTTTTGATGAAACTTCTAAAACTAATATGCAAGGTGTGCATCTCGAACACAAGGAGTGCATCGATTGAGTATTGGATTGACTCAGAGGAGTTCAGAGAGAAAAAAGGAAACTTAGACCAGGTGCAAGGAGTGCACAGCGTCAAGAATATACCAAGCATCGAAAAACCAAAATAGAGGAACGTCATGTGGGCGAGAAGAATTTATTTTCAAGAAATCCTTTGATCTGAGTTATCAAAATCCTGAGAACACAAGGAGTGCGTGGGAAGTCAAAATCCTTTAAGGATCAAGATTAAAAGGGATAACACTTTTCATAAGTGTTAACGAGATCCAAGAGTTGGACTCATAGGAGGAGCAAAGGTTAGAAACCTTTGAATACTAATAAATCTTCTAAGTCAGAAGAAATTAGAAGCTCATGTGGAGGAGAGACAGTGGTCATTGGAGCATAGTGCAAGGGATCAACAAATGTATGATTAGATTAAGGTGCATGAGCCTTGGCTCTTTGCACACTCAGGAAAGAGAAGTCACCAAGGTTTCAGAACTAATATTTCTAAATCTCGAAGAGTGGGAAACCTGAAGTAGAATCTCAACCATTCAATTAGCCAAAGCACATATAAATCTTCATAAAACCTGAAGTAAATCTCAAGCATCGGATTTCCAAAGTGAATCTAAGTCGTTAGATCAGCAGCTTCAAGAAATCCATTCAACATTTTCTGAGTTGATATTTGAGATTTGCGATGTATGAAGAGCCAAAAATCGGAAGTGAATCCCAATCATCTGATCATTCGAAGAAAATCTAGACAGTTAGATCTAGAAGGATACATGTCAGTGGATCGTAAGATCGAGAGGAAGGGAAAGGTGAAAGGTTGAAACATCTGAAACCTGAATAGTCAAAGAGCCAAGAGTCGTTGATCTTTAAGGGGACACTTGTCAATAGACCGCAAGTTTCGGGTAAAGTGTAGTGGGATTTCAGTTGAGATTTGAGATTGCCGAATCTAGAAGATCTGAAGTAGATCTGGACCGCCAGATATAGAGGAGACATGGTGTGAATTCGTGGACTCAAGGTAAAGTCCTGAAGTGATTCATTGTCGTAGGATATAAGAGAGATGTGGCATAGATCCATGCACTCTAGGTAAAGACCCGAAGTAATCCTCGATGGTTAGATCAGGAGGACACACGTCAGTGGATGATAGCCTTTGGAGGAAATTCATTGGGAAGAAGGGTGAAGTTTCATATTTGAGATCTTAGAAGTCCGAAGACCTGAGGGAGATCTCGACCGTCGATCAAGAAGGGGGTCACAGGAGCATTGATCTGAGTTGAAAGGTCAAACACTCGAAGTGAAGGCAGGATTGTTGCTTGGAGGACAGGTGTCCACAAATCATCAACTCTGAAAGATTGACGTACGAAGGAAAGTGAGGTTTGTGATTTCAAAATTCCAAAGTTCAGAACAGAGAAGGATATCGTAGTCATTGATTTAAGAGGTAAATATCTAGTCGTTGTCCCGCACGCTCCATCCATCTCTCGCTTGCTGACCGATGTGACTTCACTAGTTCCTCCCAGCGAATGCTAGGGGTAATCTTCTTCCCCCTTAGCCCCCCGAGCCACAATGGCATCACGCACACGAAACCAGAGAGAAAGTAGCTCCCAACTCACCTCACAAGGCCAAGCTACCACTTGTCACTGAGCAGGGTATCCCAAATCCCACAAGATAAGTCAGTCAAGTCAATAATTATGCAGTGTAATGTTACACATCAAAGAAGAGATCCATACTCCTCCTCCTACCTCCTTTATATATAGATTTTCTAAGTGATTTCTTTCCCAAATTCCCATCTAATTTATTTTTCAATAATTTAATTCAGAAAAAACCTCCCCCATACACATGTCACCCATCCCTTTAGTTCCAAAAGAAATTAATTTCATTAATTATTTAATTACCCCTATTTCTCTCACCCACCTAAAAGCATTCCTAGAATCGCTCCTAGGTGTCCCCATATTCCCTTACACATTTTAATGCCTTACGTCCTTACCAAATTCCTAGTTGAGTTCAATTTAGAAAGTTCTTAAAGGCAAGATCCCTTACTAAGTTATTCATTTTGCATTTTCCTTATGTTTCCCTTTTTCTTTATGTTTCCTCCTTTTTCCCTTAGTTTCCTAATTCTTTTAAGTTTCCCTATTTTCCCTTTTTATCTAAAACTCAAATGAGCAAGTGTAGAAAATTACCTTTTTCCCCTTTTTCTTTTTAATTAATAAATTTTAATTAGCATGTGTAGAAAAACAATCAATTCCCTCTTAAAATTTTAATCCCTCAATATAATTTGATTTTAATAAATTAATCGAATTTCTTACCCCATTTTCGTCACATGTTTAATTATTATTATTATTATTTATCACAAGTATTACTTAGACCTAGATTTTGTTTTCCTAGGTTGGACGACATTTTTATTAGGGAAATTGTTTTTAAATATTTCTTATCACATCATTCATTTTAAGGCCATATACGTTTATTCACTTATTAGTTAACAACGCGACGTGCCCTTCAGGATGCACTAGGTTCTCCAAGGGTGCCACTCGCCTCATTCAGTTTCCCTTGCGCAATGTGCCCTTCAGGACGCAGTAGGTGCTCCAAGGGTGCCACTCGCCTATTTCTATTTTTTCTTGCGCGACGTGCCCTTCAGGAAGGACTACGTGCTCTGAGGTTGCCACTCACCTCTTGATTGACTTGGTAGACATAAAGAAAACCTGGATTCAATACTCCGCTAGGTGATCTTGTGAGAAACTAAGGGCCTCTAAGGAATAACTCCCACACCTTATTGCACGTCCTTTAGAATCATCGTGAGCGACGATCACAGTCTTCCCTCATGACATTGTGGGTCTTCTCGAACTAGTTAATCGTTAACCTACAGTTAGAGCCACAACAGGAGTGTGAGTAGGTTGTGGCAAGGTTTTTTTCCACACCTCTCCCTCGATGTCTCTGGTTTTCATGCATGACCCCTCTACTCCACATGCGATTCTGGTCGGAAAGCTATCGTCAACCTATATCATCAATGAATCATTCCAGAACTAAAATCAATCATCATAACATCTAATCAGATGTGCATATGTCATATAAAAAATAATAAAAACTCAATAGTCCACTCCCTGACTCGATCCAAAGTCCAAGGGGTTTTCATCGATGCCTCTGCATCCTGGAGGTCCATAGTCATGCACACTTAGAAGAACCCAATCAATATCTCTTGTCTATGTCAAAACAAAAAAATAGCATGTCATCATATCCATAATGCCTCATAATCATAAGCAGAGGCCCAATAGTTCTCTCTATGTGCGCAAGGGCAGGATGTTACATACGCCCCCTCTTGGTCTAAACTTCGTCCCAAAGTTTCACAGTATATAAGTGCTGAAATAATGTGTATCACAATATTATAAGTCTATATATCAAACAAAAATGGAAATCATTGGCACATATCATATGCGTCCTTCCAGGTTGCTGAGTGAGACTATGTTGTCCCACTAGACCTTGACCTGATCTACTGTTCGACACCATAGTTGTCGAATGTGATGATCCAGGATGTGCATCGGATCAGTCGTGAGAACCCCCTCGTCCGATACCTGTAAGGAACGAATGTCAATAACATGTGTAAGATCACTAATGGGTAAAATCATGAAGATGGGTTACACTTTTGCTTGTTTTATGAAAAAACAAACTGTATTTTCACAAGTTGTTCAACTTCCAGCATACTAAAGTATTTTTTTTTATTTAGAATTTCACTTTACAGTAAAAACAAAACTTGTGAAGAATTTTGTTAGCTTTCCAATGACTATTTATAAATTTTTTTTTATCACGATTTGATATGTCAATTTGACAATTGTTTAACAGTATGTTCCTTAAACATGAAAGGCATGATAATGAGTAACTTTTTTCTACAACAATGTATCTATTATTAAACTTATGTTTTTAAGAAACAAGATATACTGCAACAATCTAAAGAGACTCTGTTTTATTATGACTATAATTTTGAATATAATGGATGAATATTATAGTTTCTAGAATTTTTTTAAGTTGACCAAGCTGAAAACGTTGCAGATTTTAAACACATGTTTTTCTACACCTTATATTTATCTTAATTTTACTTAAAACTATAATCTAAATATACCCTTTTGAAAAGAATAGTTTAAGGATTATGAATATATTTTTTTCTAAATTTTTCACTGTATATTTTTAAAGATAACGATATTTCATTTCACCGAATCATAATGTCTACTGAAAATATTATGCAATGAATATTTTAAAAAATTAAATAAAATTAGATAAAAATAAAGAAAACAAAAACAAATTATAGGAATTGAAAGTAGATTCAATTTTGGAAATGCTGGTGTGATTTTCAAAATGAAATTCTTAGTATTTGCAGGAGTCCGCAACCTCTGAAGTTCAGGTAAGTTTGGGGAAATTCTTTGGTTTTTGTTTTCAGTTCCAATTTCATATTTTTGGCCGAAATAATATTTCGGTCGAAACCTAGATTTTAATAGGATCCGTTAAAAATAAATGTTCCGGCCGAAATATTCTTACCACGGGAAAATAATTCATCCGAAAAACATTGTACATGAATCTCAAGGGCACCGTCAGGGCACTGTTCAATTTGACGTGCAAATTTTCGGTCGAAAAAATTCATAGCAACATTTTTTAGGCCGAAAAATTGGCTCTAGGAATTTTTGTGACCCTAATGTCTCAAAAGTGTTACCCATATTCATGATTTTACCCTAATATAATGTCTCAAAATAGATATGTGAAACACATCATGCATAAGCCTCAAAGAATCAGGCAAGGCTAGTCGATAGGCCATGGGTCCCTTCCTCTCCACAATATCAAAGGGTCCCACGAACCTAGGAGAGAGTTTATATCCCTTTCCAAACTTGATTGAACTCTTATGCAGTTTTACCCGCAAGAATACTCGATCACCAACTTCGTAACTACGGTCGACACGGTGTGCATCGGCATAACTCTTTTTTCGATCCTTCACTTATTTGATCCTTTTTCTTATTGTTTTCATTTGATCTTCTATTTCTTTGATCGCTTGTGGTCCAACCAGGACCCTATCCTCATGCCGATCCCAACTCAGAGGCATTCGACACGGTCGCCCGTAAAGAAACTCGAAAGGCTCTATCTTAATGGTTCTTTGGTAACTTTTTTTATATGTGATTTCTACCAGTGGCAAGAATTCTTCCCAATGCTCTTGTTGGTCCATCACGTACATACGCAACATGTCTTCCAATATTTGTTTTCTTCATTTGGTCTGTCCGTCAGTCTTTAGGTGATACGCAGTACTAAATTTAAGTTGGGTTCCCAAGGCCTCTTGGAAACTAGTCCAAAATCATCCAGTAAACATCGATCCTCAATCAAATATAACCCGCTTAGACATGCCATGCAGCCTCACAATCTCACTAATGAAAACTCTATCGATGTGAGGTTGTTGATACATCGTATGCACAGGAATAAAATTAGCACTCTTCATCAGGGTGTCGACTACCACAAAAATCAAGTTGTGTCTCCTTTCCATCAGTGGAAATCCAACAATGAAATCCATCGAAATAACCTCCCATTTCGATTCTGGAATACCTTGAGGTTATAGTAATCATGCTAGATGTCTATGTTCAACCTTTATCTGTTGACATTCTAGACATCTAGCCACATAGCTGACTATGTCTGAATTCATTCCTTTCCAGAAGAAGAAGGGTTTAAGGCCCACCCTCATCTTTGTGACTCCTAGGTGAGCTATGTACACTGCTCTATGAGCCTCGTTTAGAATCAAACTCCTCAACTCGTCATTCGGTGTTACGTAAATCAAATTTTTAAACCTCAATAATCCATCTTCGTCAAACATAAATCCTTCAAACCTTGGTACCATCATTGTGTTTTGTCCGATAAAATCCTTGACATCTTTGTACAAGTCATCGTCGCACTGTAAAGTTAGAATATTTTCATGTAGATTCATCTAAAGAGGAAACATAGAAATGATGTGTGGTCTCTAGCTCAATGCATCTGCCACTTAGTTCATTGTTCCTTTTATGTAAGTAATTTTGAAATCATACTCGCTAAGAAATCCCGACTAACGTTGTTTTCGCGTGTTCAGGTCGCTTTATGTAAAGATGTGCTGAAGTCCACAGTGGTCCATTTTTAGTTCAATTTTTTTTCCAATATGGCAGTGTCTCGACACTCTCAAGGCATATACAATGGTTAACAACTCCAAATCGTCCATCGCGTAGTTCTCCTCATGCCTTCTCAACTTCCTCGAAATGTAAGAGATCACTCAACTATCTTGCATCAAGACTTTGCCTAAGACTCCCTGGAATGTGTCAGTGCATACCAAGAAGTCTACGTACATGTCAGGGACCTTTAGTATCAATGTTGTTGTCAACAAATCCTTGCGCCTCTAAAATGCCTATCCGCATTTCTCGGTCCAAACAAACTTCTTGTTCTTCTTCTGCAATTCTGTGATCATATTTCCTATCTTTGAAAATCCCTCGACGAATCGTCGATAGTATTCTTCTAAACCCACGAAGCTACACACTTCTGGGACATTCGTCACGTAGGCCATTCCATAATAGCCTTGACCTTTCCTGGATCCACAGCGATACCTTCGTCGAGATGACATTCCCTAAGTAATGAACCTGTGCTTCATAAAATGAGCATTTTGGACAATTTCCAATACAAATTGTGCTCTCACAGACAGTGTAGTAGCAAGTGCAAGTTCTCATCATGCTCCTCCATCATCCGAGATTAAATCAAAATATCATCAATGAATACTTAGACGAACTTGTCCAAGTATTCGCGGAACACCCCGTTCATTAAACTCATAAATACCCCTGGGGCGTTTGTGAGTCCAAATGGTAAAATAGTAAACTCATAATGTCCAAACCTCATATTAAAGATGTCTTAGGGACGTCATCCTCTTTTATATGTAACTAGTGATACGTTGATCACAAATCGATCTTTGAAAACATTATCACACCCTTAATCTGATCGAACAGATCATTAATCCTTGGAAATGGATATTGATTCTTGATTGTTTCCTTGTTCAATTCAAGGTAGTCAATGCAGAGTCTCCATGACCCATCCTTCTTTTGTATGAAAATAAAAAGCACACCCCACGGTGACACACTTGGATGTAGAAGTCCCAGGTCCAACAGCTCCTTCAGTTGCATTCTCAACTTATATAACTCCGGGGTTGACATCCGATAAGGTGCTCTTGCTAACGGTTCAATCCCCGATTTTAGGTCCATGGTAAACTCCAATTCCCTCTCTGGCGGCATCCCAGGTAACTCCTCCGAGAATACGTCTGCAAACTCTCTCACAACAGGAAGGTGTTCGATACCTTATGCTACTCCCTTCTCGTTTAACACAAGGATTTCATAAATCTTACATCGCTTGCACATTCTCTTCTCTAGCTACAAGGAAGATATGAACCTCAGGAAAACTCCCTGGTTTCTTCCCACAATTACGTGTCTCTCTCCCTCATCATCAACCAATCTCAATCGTTTCGTCTTGCAGTTGAGTATCGCCTCATGCGATTTCAACCAGTCCATATTCATCACGACGTCATAAGATCTTAATATCGTGGCGTACAAGTTGGCCCTGGTGACAAACTCTCCCAGGTTAAGGGTACAACCCATAACCTTTCCTCCAACCTTTTGTTTGGCTCCCAAGGAAATCTCTACAAAGATAAACTCTTCATCTTCGACTACCTTTACCTTAATCCTCTTTAGCACTACACCTGAAATGAATCTCTCGGTCGCACCGGGATCTATCAAAATTCTAAGGGTTTAGTTAGCGATGGTACCTGATGTCTCAAACAATTCCCATGGCAGGTCTTTGATGACCATGTTCAATTGTCACAGGAGCATCTTGCACCTGAGGTGCAAGGTGAATAAGCCAATTAACTGTTAACTATTAATATCTTTGGTTGATAAAACTACTAATCCCTCGACCATTAAGCTTGCGCAATATAAACATTTATTACATCGATAAACCATTATGTCTAACAATCCTATTAAACCAATATTTACAACTCTGTCCAAGAATGATCATCCTATTACGTTTAATAAAAATCAATAAACCTTAAAACATTTTTCATCATTTAACATTAATAATTATTATTTCTTATAACAATCTACTTCTATTTTCTTCCAGGTTCAAATTACTTATTCAGATAAATTAGTTAAGGCATTTAAATGTAAATAGTAAGTTGGGTTAAAAGTTCCCCGAAGAAGAAGGTTTATGTGAAGGTGTTCTTATTGAGAAAATAATATAAAACACTGGCCGACAGTTTATTCTATTGTTGTTTAGCATAAGGGTAGTGTTGTATACCAAGGAGTGGTATTGTTGTCTATCAACCATATGAGACTACTTATAAATATATAAATTCAATCAACCAACCATAAACATATTGTTGTCTAATACTATATATTAATTGTTGTCTAGCATTCATATACACGTTTTTCATTCCTGTTGCAATTAAACACTCATTTAATTTTTAATTCGGGGCCAGGAGCTATGTGCAGCAACCCAACATTTGCAGTCACGCCTAGCCAAATCATTGTGATTCATATGCAACGATATCCATTAAGTATTCAACGTTGCCTGTCTAACACCACATAGACAACTTTATAATAATGTTGCTGCCTAATATCTAGATAAATCTATACCCTATGATGTTGTCTCGTTAATACAATGTTGTCTAATAAATTTATGACTTTCACAGATACCTAATATATACATTCGTTGTTATTAAACGCCATTGGTTACACATGAGAAACACCAACAAAGAGTAATAAAATTACTACACAATACACAGAGGATAGGCTACCCATTACACACTTCATTACATAGTAATTACGCCCACTATCACCCTCATACAAGCAATAAATTAACCCAACCATTTACACAGTCTAACACAACAATCAAATCGTTGTTGAATTCAACTATATCCAATTCGTGATATGAAGATGAGAAAAGGAAAAATTGAACTGCTAAAAAGGATTTCGATTGAACTTTCTAGATTAAGAATTAAATTTCTAAATAAACGAAAATTGTAGAGTTGAAAAGGTTCACGTATGTTGAGTTAAAAAGAATTCAATTCATAGTCTCACAATATATCAAATTAGCTGTGTAAATAAGATATACAAATCGCAACCTAAAACTATGAATGGATATTGTTCTTGAGCCTGTGATAAATGAAATCACATGATAACCGAAAACACTGTCAACAAGTAAATGTTACTGTGAAAAATGAAAGTCGTTGTTGTTTAACCATTTGGAAATTGTTGTTGTTAAGAATTGAAAATCATGGTTGATTAAGAACTGAAATTAGTTGTTGGTTATTGAAAATCGACACAGTAAAGATACTGTAATGATATTGTCTGAATTACAATGTTGTTTAACATTTAGAACTCGTTATCATTCAATAAAAGAGTTTCACCAATTAAAAATATTTTCTATCCAAGCACTAAGAGAAAAACGCATCCATATAAAATCGTAGTGAAGAAATGAAAACGACGTCTTAAGCATAGAAATATCGCAGTCAATATGTATTAACTCATAGAGTAAAATCCACCATCAATTGTAATAAACTGTAGAGGAAATTTGTAGTTTAATGTGTTAAGAACGAAAGGTAATTTCGCCATCAGGATGTAATGAATTGCAGAGGAAATTTTTGGTTGAATGTATTGGAACGTAGAGGATATTTTCCATCCAACATAATAAATTGCAGAGGGATAAATTCGAGGTTTAATGAATTGAAAACTCAGAGTAAATTGCCATCATAAATAATAAATCATAGAGTAACGATGGATCTGTTGTGCCGACAATGAATACAAATCATTGTGTGTTAGATGCCAAGAATCGTGGGTTGAATGTTGGGTAACCATGAAAACGTAGAGATTAAACATAGAGGATAATAAGCGGTTCATGGAGAGAAAAGATAAACAATCGTGGAGGTATTCAATCGCAAAAATGCGCAAGACAATCATTCAACCAAGGACCTTCAACAAGGGTAGACAACTAGGAAAAAAATACTTCGCTCATCATCCATGCACAGAAAAGTAGGGCATTAGGATCTATAGGTCTATTAACACCGAAGTGATGACCGTTGATCCACCTCCTCACCGATTTCTCAGGCGTGCACTGATGATGTAGGGATGAGGTCGAAATATAAAGCACAATCTCCTCATAAAAGTCATTAAAACAAACAAAAGAGTCATAGCAATCAGGGATTGGTGACAAGTGATTCAAGACAATGCAGTGAGCGTAAAGCTATGACGACCTTAACTTATCGATTAAAAATGCTGAGTAAACACAATTTTTTTATAAAATAGAGGTACAATCATGGAAGCACAAGATCAATATTAATCTACCATTCAAAATAAAAGTGCATGTACCATAGCCCAAGGTGACAGCTCAGAGTCGTTGTCCAGTGTGCTTCATCCAGCCCCTACTTGCCGACCGATGTGAATTTACTGGTACCTCCCATCCAATTCTAGGAGTACTCTTCTTCCCCCTTATCCCCCTTAGCCGCAAAGGGACCATGCACACTAAACCAAAAAACAACTAGCTCCCAACTCGCCTCGAAAGACTGAGCTACCACTCATCACCGAGTTGGGTATCCCAACTCCCACAAGATAATTCAATCAAGTCAAAAATTATGTAGTGCAACGTTACGCATCAAAGAAGGGATCCATACTCCTCCTCCTCCGTTCTTTATATAAAGTTTCTAAGTGATTTCTTTCCCAAATTCCCATTTAATTTGTTTTTCAATAATTTAGTTCATAAAAAACCTCCCCGGTACACATGTCACCCATCCCCTTAGTTGCACCGGAAATTAATTTCATTAATTATTTAATTACTCCTATTTCCCTCACCCACCTAAAATCATTCCTAGAATTTCTCCTGGGTGTCCCCATATTCCCTTACACATTTTAATGACTTACGCCCTTACTAAATTCCTAGTTGAGTTTAGAAAGTTCTTAAAGGCAAGATTCATTACTAAGTTAGTCATTCTGTTTTTTCCTCATGTTTCCCTTTTTCTTTATATTTCCCCCTTTTTCCCTTATTATACTAATTATTTTAAGTTTCCCTCTTTTCCCTTTTTATCTAAAACTCAAATTAGCAAGTGTAGAAAATTACCTTTTCCCCTTTTCTTTTTAATTAATAAATTTTAATTAAGATATGTAGAAAAACAATCAATTCCCTTTTAAAATTTTAATCTCTCAATATAATTTTATTTTAATAAATTAATCGAATTTCTTACCCCTTTTCTGTCACATGTTTAATTATTATTATTATTATTATTATTATTATTACCACAAGTATCACTTAGACCTAGATTTTATTTTCCTAGGTTGGGCGACATTTTTATTCGGGAAATTGTTTTTAAATATTTCTTATCACATCATTCATTCTAAGGACATCTAAGTTTATTCACTTATTAGTTAACAATGCGATGTGCCCTTCAGGACACAGTAGGTGCTCCAAGGGTGCCACTCACCTCATTATTTTTCCCTTGCATGAAGTGCCCTTCAGGACGCACTACATGCTCCAAGGGTTCCACTCGCCTCTTTTCATTTTTTCTTGCGTGACATGCCGTTTAAGATGCGCTACATGCTCCAAGGGTGCCACTCGCCTCTTGACTGACTTGGTAGACATAAAAAACCCCTCGATTCAATACTCCACCAGGTGATCTTGCGGGAGACTAAGGGCCTCTAAGGAATACGGCCCATGCCTTATTGTGCACCCCGTAGAATCATTGTGTGTGACTATCGCAATCTTCCCTCATGGCATCGTGGGTCTTGTCAAACTAGGTAATCGTTAACCTACAGTTCCAGCCACGATGGGAGTGCTAGTAGGTTGCGGCAGGGCAGCTGTCCACACCTCTCCCTCAACGTCTCTGGTTGTCGTGTGTGACCCCTCTACTCCACATTTGAGTCTCATCAAGAAGTTATCACCGGTCTGCATCATCAATGGATCACGTCATAAATAAAATCAATCATCATAACATCTTATTAGATGTGCATATGTCATATCAACAATAATAAAAACCCAATAGTCCACTCCCTGACTCGATCCGGAGTCCAAGGGGTTTCATCGATGCCTCTTCATCCTCGAGGTACACAGTCCTGCACACTCAGGAGAATCGAGTCAATAGCACATGTCTATGTCAAAACAACAAAATAGCATGGCATCATACCCATGATGTCTCATAATCATAATCAGACGCCCAATAGTATAATAGTCCGGATCACTTGCAAGCAAGTGTCCTCAAAGAATAAGTTCACTCAGTGCACGCAAGGGTGGGATGTTACATTTAGTCCCATCATCCATCCTCATGAGGCCTTGCAATAGAATGAGATTTAGCTAAGGTAATTCTATCACTTTCATTTTTTCAAACTCAAATAAATTTAAAGAAACAATTTATAATCTTATCTAGAACTCCCTTACGAATAAACTCCAAGGAATGTCGAACAATCAATATTTTTTCAAGTGCAGATTTAACTAAGTTAATATCCCCCCTCTAGAAAACCATCGATTGCACCAATTATGAATTATATCCCATATCCACTAGCAACCAGAGCCAATCACTCTAGCCATAACCATTTGACTTCAACAGGAACCAAGGTGCTTAAATCTCTCCTTAAAATTTAAATGCCTAAAGGGAAACAAACCCACCAACAACTACACATCCTCTTGTTACAGATTATTAAAAACACATATAGTTGATTTCTTAATGTTAATCTCCATCCTTATAGATAGGTTATAGACTTATAATATTTATAGAAGTATGTGTGCTTCCCCTAGAGAACAGGTTGGAAAAATAAATGGAGCATTCACCAACAATGAGTGATATAATTAAATAGTTCCACAAATTCTAATTCCATATATACTTGTAGAACTTTTATCCAAGTAATACGGCTTTGCTTTGTCCTTCACCAACAAGTAAAAATAATATGGGTGAAAGAGGATAGCCTTGTCTCAACCCATTATGGGTTTGAACTTATCAAATCCCTCAGACAAGTCAATTTAGAAAGTAAATCTAAGAATGTAGATTTAAAAGCCCCGATGATCTTACCTATGCTCAGATTTAATTTATGACCCTCAATACATATTCCTCCACCAACTCATAAAAACCAATGGCTCTTGTCCTTCTTAAAAGAGGCCAACATCCCTAAGATTTATTCTTTCTATAATTATTCCATCATCATCTAATTATATTATCTTCTCCTGAAACAAAACTAGGAGAGTATGTCGTTAGCTTCAATGCTTCAACAATATTGGTTCAATTTGTCTCGTTATTAATGGACCAGAAATGATAGACTTTGATATCTACATTCTCCCTAAAATTCTTAACAGACTTGTATTCTCTAGCTTGGATCTCCCAAATTATGATAGCCCTCTTTATGTGGTTTGCATACTGATGAAAAAATATTGTGTTCTTGTATAACTTATCGAACCACACCGCTCTTAATTTCCTCTTATTAGTTTCTAAGACCAAAATACTACGTTGTCCATCCCCATAAAAATCCCCATGAAATTATTCTCATATATACAAGTTATCTCCTCTTCAAATCCTTTCAAATATCTAGCCAACCACTATCACTTTAATCTTCTTCAACGAAACTCCAAATCGTGAGTTGGTTCAGTCTCTAGAATGTGTATCATATCTTAACCATTCATTCTTGACCATAGCCTAGAAATCTTCTTCCTCAATCCAAGTGGTATTGAACTTGAAAGGGTCATTGGGTTTCTAATGTGCTTCTCTAGCTGAAGAAGAATAGGACAATGGTTAGAACATCCCCCTATTTTTACCCATGTTGTGATTTTAACAACCTTATATAAGAGAAGTTTGAAACCAAGAATATATGGAACCTCTTGGTTACTTTTGGTGCACTCAAAAGGTTATTTTTCCATGTTGGCTTGAGTTTGACAAGTTCAACATTAACTAAGCCTCGTTCTCTAATTTTGTGTTTGAAAAATTTTGCTAGCATATCTTTTTGAGACAAGAGATTCTTTCAGCCCAACAATTTGATTGGATATGGAGATATACATACCCTATACTACCCCTCTTGATTTAAACATATAACTTCTTGATTTAACCATTAAACCCAATCAAACTATATATTATATATAACAAAAATTTAATCAAAATAATGTTTAAAACAATACATATATCAAAACTTAACCAATTCATAATCTTTATGTCCGTCTCAATCAATCTTGACAAAACAAGCCGACTAATGCTCATTGATATTAAAGGCAAAGCTATTGATATAAATGTGACCGTTCCGTTAACTTACTTTCGTTCTAACTCAGATTTCAACATCCTTCAAAGCTGGTAAAGAAGAAACTTATTGGTAAAGCTCTTTGTACACGGAAACGACGCGTCCATGGATACTAAATAAAAGCCCGTGAGCCTATCATCCGTTATTCATTAGTGAAAAACATCGCCGAGAGGGTCACGTTAATAATTACTGATACACGTCTGGTGGAGAGAGCGAAAAAATGGCAGAAAAACAAGATTCTGCGGATACTGATTGGGATGTGGAAGAGTGGAAGACAATGACAGGAACTGTTTGTGAGAGGAAGGGCAAGGGAGATAAAAATAGCAAAAGGCGAAGAAGTGAAGCATCCGTCATGCGCAGAGAAGTGGTTTTTAAAAAAGATGGGCAAGTATACGGACAAGTTGTTGCAATATTGGGCGAGCATCGCTGCTATTCCAGGTGTAGTGATCATGGGAAAACACGGCTGTGTAAAATTAGTGGGAGGTTAAGGCATGAAGGCGTTCGTCTTAGTGTAGGTTATGTCATTCTCCTAGGTCTCAGACATCCATGGGTTACATCTGATTCCAAAGCTGACGTCATTTATAAGTATAACCATGATGAGGCACTTCTTCTCAAAGCCTGCGATCAACTCCCTCCCGAATTTATTAAAGTTGGAGTCAACACTGAAGGAGAAGAAACCTCTAACAATGAATATTATGATGGAGAAGGCACCTCTAGCAATGAATATTCTGAAGAAGATGAATAGATTAGTTGTACATGTTGATTAGTTGTAGCTTTTAGTAACTTTCAGTAAATATTGTTTCTTAAAGTATTTCTTGATTCAAGAAGATGAATAGATTATTTGTACAGAAACCTCTAACAATGAATATTCTAAAGAAGATGAGTAGATTAGTTGTACATGTTGATTAGTTGTAGCTTCTACAAAGAAATTTTAGTAAGTAATAGGATAAATTTTACTATTAAGCTTGAGAATTCAAGAATTTTGCTATTACATTCAACTCTTTACTGTATTTACCACCCTCAACAATTTAGTGCATTCTTTTTTATGAGATTCTATTACTTTTCCTCTATTGTGTTTTATTTTATTCCATAAATCCCTTTACTTAAT
>JASDQU010504495.1:123431-134618 GCA_032191745.1 Picea mariana | reverse complement strand
CATCCACCATCCAATCCAATGGCAAGACATGGTCTTTATTTAACACATGAGCTAGAGGAAAGTTCGTCTTTTTGTGCTTCGACTCTAAACACCCCTTCTCTTTTCTACATGCCTATCCTCTGGAGTCTTGAATTCCCAAACTCCCGAAGGAACCAAAAATCTCACCACATGGCTCTGGCCTTCGGGCCTTTTGGCTTATCCTCGATGCTGCACCCAAAACCTCTAGAATCCCAAATTCCTGGACTACTGGAGGATACACCCTTGCACATGGTGACGTACCAGATGAGGAGGTAAGTACAGGGGGGTCTTAAATAATCCTCCCGCCAAGTGGACCAAATAGGTGATTGCCAAGGGTAACTTGTGGTAAGGCAGAGAGGACATGTGGCCCCTACAGTGGGTGACATGTGTCACGTTTTATTAGGAACCTAGGGTCTATGAAATGAATGAATCCAGGTGACACGTGTGAGATCAAACTTGGGTCCACATCACTCTCAGTGATGCCAGCATGCCATGTCACCCCACATTGGTAGCCTTCCAAACCCTTTGATCTCACGGTCAAGATGTATCCATGTAACCCTTGGATCAACGACCTCCATTACTTTGTAACTTTGGCATTCAGGGGATCTATGTTGTGACTTCCTCCTCTCTCTAGGAGTGGTCAAAGTCGAGCTAACGACGATCTAGATCTAATGGTCAGGGGAGATTCTGAAGGGTCCCTATATCTATGATCCTCATCACTTTGAAGCCTCGACCTTTGGAGGTTTCAGTGTTATGGCCGCTTCGTTCTCCTAAAGTGGGACTTTGTCTAAGTACTGTACATGGGACCTCCCTCCACTAGGTGATTGGACAGTTAAGAGGGGTTCTTAACAAACTCCCTAGATCCATGGCTCTCATCACTTCATAACTTAGGCATTTGTGGATTTTGATTCTATAACATCTTTGTTCTCCTGAAGTGGGACTTCACCGAATTTACCTCAGCATAGATCCAATGACCAAGGGGACTCCCGAATACCCTTATATTTGTGGCTCGTGTTACTTTGCGATTGATGAAAGGAGCAAGGTTTAACAGTGGGGAAGATCTATATTCCCTGGTTAGGGAGACCACCTGGCATCTATTAAACTTGTGGGTAACCGTAACCATCAATTGCCTTTAGCCAGTTTATAAAGGGTAATGTCAAACACTCTGGAGCTTCGATCTCCAAAAGTTCTGATGCCATAAACACTTAGCTCCCTTTGGGCCTAGCCTAGGGTTCCCTGACCTTGGTCACATGGGTCCTTTGAAACTTCTTGTGGGCTACACACTAATATCTTAGTCATGAATTGGTTAAGGATATGGGCATCAGCCCTTGGTAATATGGGTGAAATGTCTCAAGGAGGCACCCTCCTTCCACTGATATTGAACTTAGTTTTCCCACAAATGTAGACTCTCGGGGTTGGAAGGACTTAAGCATCCCAATAAATCCTTCCCCAACACTCTTGCAAACTTACATCCCATAAATCTTCTAACTGCTAAGCTGAGACAATTAGAAACCATTCAATGTAGGGTTTTATAGAGGAATGATAAGCATTTCTAATATAAATCAAACACTGCAAATCTTAGTCATGGATATAGAAATTCAAATCATGCATTTTAATTCTAGTGCACATGGTAAATCAAATACTTATCTATTATAGTTGATCATCGACCACTGATTGTGGGTGTTCACCTTTCTATCCAACCATAAGCTCAGAGGCATTCATTCTTATCACTCTGGCCACCCTCGTGCCAATCCATGATATGTTATGACCCAAGGGGGGCATATATATGGATAAATGTATATGATATGACCCCAAGGGGGGGCATATATAGGCTTAAATGTACATATGTTATAGGGTCGGCTTAGTGATAAGCAGGCCTCATGTGCAAGTGTGAATAACTATATATAAGAGATCATGTATTCATTATGTGGAATTGTGAAGTATAAAGGTATTTGGTTATTTGGAGGGGGTTCCCCTATTATTTAAGGATTTATTTTGTAACTTATCTATATTGTAGTTGTGCTCCACGTTGACATTCTATACATGATGTGTACTTCTGTAATTTTATGATATTTTGAGAATTGTGGATAATAACATTTGGTTTTGGATTTTCATTCATGCTCCTTGATGTTTCCTTTGAATGCACATCCATACATTTTACGATATCAAATAACTCTCTCCTGCTTTCCTTTTCCATGGTCACATGATGACTCCATATATCAGAGACTTGACTTTTCTGATACCAAATGTTATGATCCAAAATGCTCAAAATATCCTAAAATTACATAAGTACACACCATGTACAGAATGTCAACGTGGAGCACAAGTCCAAGATAGATAATTTACACAATAAATCCTTAAATAATAGGGAAACCCTCTCCAAATAACCAAATACCTTTCATACTTCACAATTCCACATAATGAATACATGATCTCTAATATATAGTTATTCACACTTGCACATGAGGCCCCTTTATCACTAGGTTGACCCTATAACATATGTATTTACACATTACATGTACATTTAATCCCATATATGCCCCCCCTTGGGGTCATATCATATACATTTAGCCATATATATTCCCCCCTTGGGTCATAACATGATATCACTGGGGAACTTTTGCAGTTTCTTAGAGGTTCTTTCTATTTCACGACCTCTACAAGGTTTATCATATGCTCCATCCACATCAAGCTCGGGACCTTTTGCTCAGGTCCTATTTTCTGCAATTTCTCAGAGATCCTTTCTCTTCTTCTCTCTAGTAACTAGAACATCTTAATCTTACAATTTTTATTCTCAGTCTAGATATCCTCAAAATCTCTTCCTCTTTATCTCTACATATCCTCTAGTCACACACACCCCTCTCGGTGTCTCTCTTTCTTGTATCTTTCACATGTATTCTTGCCTGCCTTTCTCCTCCTCGGGAAGGTTCTGGACCTGTCTTTTTCCTTCTGTCAAAGGAAAACTCAGGTCAATATGAGCCTACAGGAAAACTACAACCTATGGTACTTTGGGTTGGCATTCTTATGTCTCCTCAGTCAAACCCTCCATGCTTCAATTCATGGGGGTAGTTGATTTTTCAACCGTCATTCCTTCTTTCATTAACCTATTATTCCTTGGAATATGGATTCATATTATTATTTCAACAAAGAGAGTTTAGTCATTTTGACAAAATGAACCCTGTCTATGGTTTCCTCACTCTTTCCTCTAGTGATATCATGGCCAACACTTCAAGGATTCACCCCCATAGTCATTCATTGGAAATCTAAACAATAATACATTTACATTTTTCACATGCTGTAACACACCCACTACCTAAATCAGATTTTTCTAGTCTTCTGCTGGACTCGAACCCCTAATTACCATGGAGGCCCAGCGTAAGTATGGCTCTTTCTTACTCCTTATCTGTTCCCATTGATCATGGGTCATGTTCACAGTTCAATTTGAACGCAACGCCTATTTGTATTTCGTGCCTCGACGCTAAAGTAACGTCTAAACGTTCGACTCTGCAATCGTCGAACCCCGACAGGGCTAGAGAACGACCAATGAGGACGAATCCCTACAGGGTCAGTGAATGGCCAAAAGGAACAAACCTCAGCAGGGGTAGAGAATAGCCAATGGGAAACTGCCCCATTGCGTGGTTAGGTGGAACACAGGTGGCAGAGAGGGAAATGCGACACAGTGGTCGACGTGACAGGAGGGGCCCTACTTCACATGCCACATTATTCTGGACCCCCCCCCCTTTAAAGGAAGAATGGAAAGGGGGGTCCGGAATCCACTTAAGTGTTGTTGATTACGATGAGTTAATCTCGACCATTCGAGAGTTGCGCATCCAATTCCGGAACCCCCCCCCCCCCTACTGCTAAAGGAAGAATAGTAAGAGGGCTCCGGAATGGAACCTCAGCCGTAGATCTGGACAGGTGGCTTATGGCCGTCTAGATATGCTCGCTGCTTATCCTAAAGCATATTCATGTCCTGGCTTAAGTTGATGTCTCATCTCCACATCTAACGGTCATTATAGACCCTGAGATCCTTCGAAAGAATCTCGTCCATTCATCGGGGTTTATCATCATGAGAATCCAAATTCTTGATCATGGCACCCCTGAATCCTCGGTCCCCGGTTTCCCGATGTGGTTAATCTCTCAACATGTGGCCTCCGTCAATCGGATGACTCAGATCTACTCCAGGATTTCCTCCATGGGAAATCCCAAACTCTTGCCAATAGGAATCCCGATTCCACGATTCCCGATGAGCCAATTCACCAATATGGTCCCTTATGGGTTAGCCCTCCTAGTTATTCTCTGGTCCACGTGACCGCTAAATCATAAGACCGCAACCTTACCTCTTGTCGGGGTTTTTGGCTTCAAAATCCCAACGCGCTCCAATCTCCGTTAGCCCTCCAGGCTAGACTTTTGGTCCACACGACCTTCCCTATATGACCGCAGTCATACTCCTTATCAGGGCTTCGGGGTTTCAAATGCTGAAAAGAATTTGCCCACGGATTTTTCGATTTCTCGAATCCCAATTCTCTACTATGCTGACAGCTGGCCCACAATGGCACTTTTCTCCTTGTCAGGGTTTTGGACTTCGCAATTCTGAAATGCCCAAATCTCTTGTTATCAGGATTCCCGATATCCCGATGACCAAAATGTTGATATATGACTTTCTATCGGGAATTTCCATGATGGCTCCGATTACTTCCACGCGTCCTCCTCTGATGGATGGCCCAGATTTGTGTCGGGGTTTTCAAGGTGGACTTACCCGATCTCCTATCCACATAAATGCCCATATCCTGACTCCTGACACCTTGATCTCTACCACGTGTCTCCACTAACGGACAGTCCAGATCGCTCCCAGGACTTTTCCTATAGAAATTCCCGATTTCACGAACGTCGATATCCTGATGCCTGTCAGGACTTCTTCCTGGCGTGAGAAGGGTTAAACCCGTGCATCTCTTAACAGATCCAATGGCTATCGGGTTCTTCCGGCTAAGATCTAATGGCTCAGATCTGTCCCGCCTTATATACTCTTCCACTACTTCGTGGACGTGGAAAAATCAGTGGTCCATATATTATCCTAGACCATGAGGATCTACGGTCCTAAACTCTCCACTACCCATGAAGACACAGGGAAGCCCAATGGTAAGGCTTTTAACACCCTACTTTCTCCTACTAATCTAACACTTGTGAGGAACCGCATATTTCCCCGATGAAATCTCATCCGTCGATCACCACCCATCAAGATTAAGGCCCTTAACACTTCCTCCTCTCCTTCTGATCTAATGGTCATGGGTGACCACAAATCTCCCGACAATGTCTCATCTGTCAATTTGATATTCCCTCCTCAAGATGCCATCTCGGGTTTTTAAAAGGAGCGTTTCTCCTCATACAGAGTTACTAAGGTTTTACGCCTTCATATTTACCTGTCGGGTTCTTGAGGGGTTATTCAAGGAGAGTATCTCTATGGGGAGACTTAATCAAAGTACTTCCTGAGGTCAAAAGGGTATCGTCCAACCGAGATCCAGACATGAAGTCTAATATAGACCATTACACATGTAAATAATAATTCATGAGGACATATGCCATATATAATCTCTTCCATACAATTATACAACTACTAATATTGATCAAAACATCCTACAGACATTCTTACAATGAATTCATTCACAGTTTCACAGCTTATGAGCATAATCATCAGAATAAGCATATATATATATATATATATATATACCAAGATGCCAGAGGAAAAACACTTATCAGAAATAACACCAGGGGTCAAACAACTGCTGAGAGAGGTGCTCATTTCCACCCAACCGTAGGCATAGCGACTCCCAACAGATTTACCACTAGCCACCCCTGAGCTGAGACCACGATGTTGTGAGACTGTGTCTCTCTGTCTACCAGTGACCAGGAGTGAAGGTTGCAATCCTTCCTCTCTGCTATCACTCACTATGCATAATGCCAGAGTTCCCCTCGTGTCTGCCCCCAATCGCTTCTACCCCACACCTTATCCTCTCGCAAGGTTGCGTGTGGCACGATTACCCTCGCGTTGATCAGGTCTGATGGCTCTACGGATGGGAGGTTCACCCCCCATCCCTCATTAAACCATCCACCTACCAGCGTGCGAGACATTTAATTCAGGGCCAGCGAGCCGCTTTTGGTTCTCCGGGCCAGTGAAGTCCAAATACAGTAATTAATTCTCGATGGAAGTTAACGCCACCTAACCAGGTGCCTTCCACCACCATCATGGTATCTTTTTATTCACAATCCCCTCTCAGCAGTCCTGCAACAACTTCAAAATTTTATTCGCATTCATTGACCTTTTCCTCAAGGTCCATTTACATCACATATTCACATTTATGAGTTTTCCATAGTTCTTGGCCAGTCTAGTTATATTTACAAGCTGGGGGAAATAGGGTGTTACACATGCCATAACATGGTAATCATAATTAATGATTAATTACAAGTTGGGGGAAATAGGGGTGTTACAGAAGTAGTAGTAAAACTAGGTAAACTCAATGCATGACCAGATCCTTTGTCACGCATACTCTCAGGAGAAGAGGTAGGAAACCTAGACGATTATTTTTGGTTAATATGGTGGACAATTATTTTACTGATAGTTTAGAATTATTAAGTACAAGAATGGCCCCCTCAGACATGATTGTTGCACAAAAAAATTAGTTAGTAGTGAAGTCCGTGGACTACCAATTGATTGTAGGAAGCCTATATAAACTAGGCACAGACGAAATATTGTGACATTGTGTGGTCGAACATGGGAGACCAATTATATTTGCATAAGCGCATGATGGTATAGCAGGATAAAATTATGCAGGTAAAGCTACTGCATAGAATATCTTACGCGCATGACTATGGTGGCCTACACTCCAGAGGGCTGCAAAGGAGTATTCTCAGACATGTGATGTTTGTCAAAGGGATGGAAATCCCTCCAGAAGGGATGAGATTCCATTGAATCCACATGTTACATTATAGGTTTTTGATAAGTGGTCCATAGAATTCATTGGATTGATCAACCCACCAGCAAGACGATCCGAGGAAAGATACATTATTACGTCCATAGAGTATCTGACTCGTTGGGTACAAGTCACACCAGTTACGGATTGCAGCGCAGAAACTGTTGCGCACTTTTTGTTTGAGAACATAGTAACTCGATTTGGGTGTCCAAGAATATTGATGAGTGATCAGGGGACACACTTCATCAATAATACCATAATAGATTTGACTGAATAATTTCAAATTCACCATTAGAAGAGGATGACATAGCACCCACAAGCCAATGGAACGATAGAAGCATTCACCAAAATCCTAGAGAATTCACTAACAAAAATATGCAACATAGGAAGAGATGACTGGGACTTAAGAGTCCCTATTGTATTATGGGCATACATGAAAATAAACAAGAAATTTATAGGGAAAACACATTTCAGGTTGGTATACAAGTAGGATGCAATAATGTAGATGGATTTTATAGCACTGAGCCTGTGCGTCGCAACTATCATGGATATTTCGGATTCAGGAGAAATAGAAGAACACTTGTCACAACTAGTAAAACTTGAGGAAGATAGATTGACCATAGGATTTCACCAGCAGGTTCAAAATTCAAGGGAAAAATATTGGCATTATAGACACATTAAGGAGAAAAAATTTCAAGTAGGTGACTTGGTACTACCATATGACAACAAATTTATGCAGCACCTCAGGAAGTTTTGTTTTCATTGGTTAGGAACATATGTAATCAAGGAGGTGACAGAGATAGGTGTTGTGAAGTTGGAAATAATTAATGGAGCAAATTTTAAAGGACGGGTGAACAAAAGTTGGTTAAAACTCTATTAAGAGGACCAACAAGTTGTACAATAGGAGGAATCGTGCAAAAGAAAAACAAAGAATGCACGCATGTAGAATGACAATGGGAACCGTCAAGAGAGGTGCAACTACACCAACCAAGGATACTTGACATGGAAGAGATACAATACATAATATTAATTGCATCGTCTTACATGACAAGACCACTGAAAGTATGAAAATGGAGAAAAAGACAATTACAGGGGGATAAGGACATGTCATTAAAATGTCGTTATAACTAGGCATAAAGCCACCATACAACCAAGTCATAAAGCCATCATAATGACATGGATTAAAAGAAAAACATCTTCGATACGTAGAATAGAGGGGTAGTACACGGCATAAATCCGACAGCATATTTGGCAATAAAGCACCATTAACACAAACACCTATCATGCTAAGGATAGATGCGATAGTAGGGAAGGTGCAATGACTACTGCACAACTGGAAAAAGAGTATAAAATCCACTAGGGATTCCAAACTTGGGCTATTGTTACTTATAATTACAGGAAACAGAGAGAGCACAGAGATCGAGCAAAATACAAAGCTACAACAACTTTTAGATTTGATTTAACTATAGCAATGGCACCACCCAAATCCACAGGAGTAGCAACAACAATACCAAGAAAGAGTCGTACCGGAGCTTTAGCAGTCGAACCAGAGATTAAGGAAACCCCAAATGCATCCTCATCATATCCGAGGTTTCCTTGTGGCTACATATTGCCTAGGAAACATGATGCCCCACCAGTCACATTGCAGAAGACTCCATATTATATGTTGGTGACACCAAACATCTCAGAGGAAGTCATCATTGACAAAGACATGTTGGGAAAGGTACCTCAGTTGAAATATGTAGACCATGACATTATCGATGTGGTGAATTTCCCTGAAATTGCACCCCACAAATACCTGGACCTCAAAGTAGATCCACGTACACAGCAGAGCATACCATTAGGAAAGGTTTGGGCTAAATTATTAGAGAGAGCAAGCCTCCTTAACCTGTTCAACATCACACACTTTGGATGCAGCAAAAAATTCAATTCCTGCGTCAAAATCCTCTTATCTTGCATGAATGAGGGGTACATGTGGTTGGATAGGCCAATTTTGATTGATACGGACTTGATCGCAAGAATCACAGGGATTCCAACTCAGGGAAAAGACCCTTATTTGTTATTTTCATATAAAAAGACAGAAAGAGCCCAGTCAGAGGCTATGAGTGTTAAGCCCTAATATTGGCTCATTACCCCTTAATTGGGGCATATTATATTAGTAATGGTATTTTATTTATGTCGGATTTAGGCCATTAGTTATAATTATACCTCCTAGTCTCCTATATATACCAAGGAGACATTTTCATTTTGAATCATCTTGTACTTGAACATTTAAGTGGGGTAAAAGGAGGTTGCCCCCTTGAAGAGGCTTATTATCTGAAATTATCTCTTTTTCAAGGCGTTGAGTACTTTTTCTGAGGTTTTTCTATGCTATATTGATATTTGTTTCTTAACATATGGTATCAGAACTCAAGGTCTTGGGGTTCCGCTGCTACATTTGAGACACCTTGGAATTTTCACTATAACTTTTTTTCTACAATGTTTCAGAAGGAATCGCATGGAGGATATTTATTAGAAAGATCAAGGTACGTTGGGTTCAAAATTAAACTCCTGAGGCCTTATACTTTCGGAGATACAAACTATAAAATATAGGGTTCTTGAATCATCCTGAAATGAGTCATTGCGGCATTTTCACTATAAAAAACTATTTGTAATGTTTCAGACCCTAAAATCTAGAGGCCATTTACAGAAATTGGTAAGGTATCTGTGGTTAAAATTTCAGCTTCTGGGTCATCTTAAATTTGTATATACACCTTGTGTAATATAGGGTATCTGACTAGTCCTATTGACTAGTCTCAAGAAGGTGTTCTAGGTAAAACAATCATAACTTCTTGCTAGAGCATCCAAATTGAGTGGGACTAATTTCCTTGGATCGTGGACAGTCTGTAGTATTTTGGGTGTAGTTTCATAATTTTATCTCAATTATTTTGTGTGGGGCATGCTATACAAGTGAGATCTCCTGGAAAGGCCAAAAATCTGCAAGTTGTGGGGAAGTTACCATAAATTCCACTTGGCACATCCAATTTTGATCAGACCTGTGGCATTGCAGAGAAGAAATATAAGAGAACTACATAAAAGAAATTTTCATACCCATAAGGGCTAAAAATTGGGAGATACAACATAATACATATTGTCTAGCAGAACCACCTCAAAATCAAGGATCAAAAAGTGATACTTGGCCAGCATGCCACTGAAAAAGGGAACTTCTACACCAAATAAGCCTCTAGAAAATCCTACTTGGACTCTTGATGAAGGTGAAGAAATGCATAGGGACATAAATGAACTACAAAAGTGGATTCAATGGAAGCTAAGTTGGATACTAAGATGGATTCAATAGACGCTAAGTTGGATAATAAGATGGATGGTTTAAAAGAGGAGATCATGGAAGTATTGAAAATTTTTGTAACTGAGAAGACACCTGAAAGTGAAAATGCATCCCATGAAATTCATGATGAGGACACAAGGAAGGTGAATCAAGAATGGAGAAAATCCAACTTTGGTTTGAAGACCAACCACGTTCCTAAGATTCATATGAGGAAGTTTGATGGCAAGGACCCAATCACATGGATACTTCAGATGGAGCAATTATTTGATCTCCATAATGTGCCACATACACAAAAGGTACAAATTGCTTCTTTATATTTATAACCTAATCAATTTGTATGGTATCGATGGGTTTTTTCTCTCAAATCACTCGTCACTTGGACAATTTTCACGGAAGAAATGATAGCACACTATGAGGATACAAGGAAAAATACCTTCTTTAGCCAATTGATAAATCTCAAGCAAAAGGGATCAGTTACCGAGCACATTGAGAACTTCCAAATATTGAATATAAAGGTAACTGATATTCCAGATGAGCACTTGATTGATGTATTCATAGGAACATTAAAGGATAAAATTCAACATGAGGTTCGCCTTTGGGAACCCAAATCATTCGAGAATGCATTTAAGGTGGCAAGAAATGTTGAAAGTAAAAATATGGCTATGGCTACTAGAAGGACCAATCCTAACATCTATAGAGACAACAATTCTCCTTCTCCTAAAACACCTCAACCTACAAGGTTGACACCTCAACAATTGGAGGAAAGAAAAGCAAAAGGTTTATGCTTTAATTGTGACAGCAAGTACAGTAAGGGACATAAGTGTGGTGAGAAGAAATTATTCTACATAGATTGTGAAGAGGAAGAAGAACAAGAAC
>JASDQU010504495.1:101543-111961 GCA_032191745.1 Picea mariana | reverse complement strand
TTCGAATGGTTGGGTCACATATAGTTGGCACATCAAGGCTTCCCACCCCGCTAACCATGTAAAAATTCACTCTCATAGCCTCTAACTGGGCTCTTTCTGTCTTTTTATATGAAAATAAAAAATAAGGGTCTTTTCCCTAAGTTGGAATCCCTGTGATTCTTGCTATCAAGTCCGTGTCAATCAAAATTGGCATATCCAACCACATGTACCCCTCATGCACGCAATATCAGAGGATTTTAACATAGGAATTGAATTTTTTGCTGCATCTGAAGTGTGTGATGTTGAACAGGTTGAGGAGGCCTTCTGTCTCCAATCATTTGGCCCAAACCTTTCTTAATGGCATGCTCTGCTGTGTAAGTGGATCTACTTTGAGGTCTAGGTATTTGTGGGGTGCAAGTTCAGGGAAATTCGCCACATTGGTAATGTCATGGTCTACATATTTCAATTGAGGTACCTTTCCCAACATGTCTTCGTCAATGATGACTTCCTCTAAAATGTTTGGGGTCACCAACATATAATATGGAGTCTCCTGCAATGTGATTGGTGGGGCATCATGTTTCCTAGACAGTATGTAGTCACAAGGAAACCTTAGATATGATGAAGATGCATTTGGGGTTTTCCTCAATCTCTAGTTTGACTGCTAAAGCTCTAGTGTGACTCTTTCTTGGTACTGTTGTTGTTGCTCCTGTGGCTTTGGGTGGTGCCATTGCTATAGTTAAATCAACTCTAAAAGTTGTTGTAGCTTTGTATTTCTCTCGAGCTCTGTGCTCTCTCTGTTTCCTGTAATTATAAGTAACAATAGCCCAAGTTTGGAATACCTGGTGGATTTTATACTCTTTTTCCAGTTGTGCACTGGTCATTGCACCTTCTCTGCTATCGCATCTATCCTTAGCATGATAGGTGTTCGTGTTAATGGTGCTTTATTGCCAAATATGTTGTTGGATTTATGTTGTGTATTGCCCCTCTATCCTACGTATCGACGATGTTTTTATTTTAATCCATGTCATTATGATGGATTTATGACTTGGTTGTATGGTGGCTTTATGCCTTGATCTGAACCCTGGAGCTATAAGTTTCCAATAATTGGTTGTTCTGTCACTCCTTCAAAAGGGTCAGTAATAGATCATTTTACTTGAGCGATTTGCAATAAAAGGTAAAGTTGAAGTCTTATGTGCTTGAATTCTAAGTGAATGAAAACCTCTTTAGTCTTCCTTATGTGAAATATGTCATGCTTGCCTTTAACATCCTATGTGCGTAAATTCATGGAAAAACAACATAAGAACATAATACACATAATGGATAAGACACTTCACTTGATAATGGAGTTCACCCTTGTAGTGGGCTACCTCTCCGGGTCATGCTCCAAAGCTTGACCACTTTATTCTTCTCGATGTAATTATGTCTCTCCTTTACAAGTTGTAAGGCCAAAGTCCCTCTTACATGACAACAACAAGAGATCGGAATGTGATCAGGAATGTATCAACTTCACAAGTTCTCATACTCATGAGGCATCCATGATGTTGACATGGACATCATTCCCAAATAATCAATACATAAAAAGATGAAGAATAAAATATGACCCCCATCAACATGGAGCCATAAAAATCCTTAGATCTGCTGCTCAGATCCAAAACATAAATATGCAGCCCATACAAAAGATCTCAGAACCCACGAAAATTAGAACTATTTCATTGGTCACTGTCTTGCAAGTGCCACAATTTCTCTGTCACATATAACTAATTGATTTGATGTGAAAGGAATATAAGAAACAAATAGATAGAAGGAATAAGATAATCTTGTTGCAGCTTCTCTCTGCTCCTTCAGACCTATAACACACATGCTATGCTACAACAATTAATGACAAAACAACATAATGAAAAGTATGCTTACATGGGCTTCTCCAACACTTAGCTTGTTGATATGAAGATTTGCTACAAAAACATACATCTTCATTGAATTCGCGTCATCGAATTACCCAAAAATGACTGTCAAGTCGTCTCCATCCGAGTCAGACACTTTCAAGCCCAAGAGACACCTCTACCTCAGTTATCGTGCCACTGCATCTACAATAAATGACTCATTCTGGAATTAAGCTGCTAAAGTTTTTCTCAGATCAAGAAAATAACATCACCACTGTGTTTGTGGCATCATTTTACCTAAAAATATTGTCTCCATGTCTCGATCCGAGTCAGGCACTTTATGGACTCAAGAGGCAACCTTGCCTTGGTTTGCGTGCCAAATTCTGTACAGTCCATACAGATTCCGTACAGGCCATATAGGCGTGCTCCACCCTCATGCTCTGTACACTAGTGTGTGGCTCCAAATGCAGACGCTGCCTCGAACTTGGCCCGAAACCTCTTTTTATACACTTTTCCGGGCGATTAAAACATAATGAGGCCGTTAGCCTAATTGGTTGGCGTAGCTAAGTTTAGCACATTGGTTGACACAGGCCTTGGGGGTGAATCCCATGGGCCTCCCTATTTTGGCTAATAGTTAAACCAATTTGGCGCGCCTCTCCTAAATTTGGTGAATATTCTGGCACACAGTTGGTGGAAGGCTATATTTAGCAGTGGAGGAATATTCCACTAAATTGGTGGAATTGCCGCCACATTTGGTAGGGTATTTTAATATATATATTTTTAAATATTTGGTCACAGAGGGTCCTTGGGAATTTTGGGGGTGCCACATGGCATCTCCCCATTGGGCCACATGGAAGCCTCTGATTCGTCCACCCGGTTGCTGACATCACCACTGTACCAGACCATCCATGTCATCCTAGACACGTGGCACCTTATGGGTGGTGGCACATGGCATCACCTGGGGGTTCCACATGGCACTTTTTCACTAGTCCACATGGTGCCCTGAAAAGCCCAAATTTGAGTGAAATGTGGCAGCCTCTAGTGCTGTCACATGGCATGCTGATGTCATCATGACACATGTCACTCTTTTCACTTTCCATGTAGACTATACGGATGCTGACGTCATTCATATGGATGATGACTCATCCCTGCTGACTAGGCCGGGTTGACCAAAACTTTGATTGCTTATAACTTTTGATCCATAACTCTGTTTGGCGAGTCATTTGCGCCATTGGAAATCTTGCGAAGCGCTCTTTGCGATCATTTCATTTTAATGAAGTTTTGGGAACTTTGTTTTTTTCCCTTTCTCTGCTTGTTGAGGCCATTCTGAGCCTCCTAGGATACTTCTGTGCATTCTGGGACACTTCTTAAACTTCTTTGATGTTCCCTAGATCCATCCAGATCATGCCTAGTTATAACGACATTTTAATGACCTGTCCTTGTATTTCTCTTGAATCCAAAAGGTCCATGATAGTTGCAACACATAGGCTCAGTGTTATAAAATCCATCTGCATTATTGCATCCTTCTTGTATACCAACTTGAAATGTGTTTTCCCTATCAATTTTTTATTTCTTTTCATGTATGCCCATAATACAATATGGACTCTTAAGTCTCAGTCATCTCTTCCTATGTTGCATATTTTTGTTAGTGCATTCTCTAGGATTTTGGTGAATGCTTCTACTATTTCATTGGCTTGTGGGTGCTATGACATCCTCTTCTGATGGTGAATTTGAAATTATTCAGTCAAAGTTGTTATGGTATTATTGATGAAGTGTGTCCCCTGATCACTCATCAATATTCTTGGACACCCAAATTGAGTTACTATGTTCTTGAACAAAAAGTGCGCAATAGTTTCTGTGCTACAATCCATAACTGGTGTGACTTGTACCCAATGAGTCAGATACTCTGTGGACGTAATAATGTATCTTTCCTTGGATCGTCTTGCTGGTGGGTTGATAAATCCAATGAATTCTATGGACCACTTATCAAAAACCTGTAATGTAACTTGTGGATTCAATGGAATCTCATCCCTTCTAGAGGGATTTCCAACCCTTTGACAAACATCACATGTCTAAGAATATTCCTTTACAACCCTGTGGAGTGTACGCCACCATAGTCATGCACATAAGATATTCTACGCAGTAGCTTTACCTACATAATTTCCTCCTGCTATCCCATCGTGCACTTATGCCAATATAATTGGTCTCTCATGTTTGACCACAAAACGTCACAATATTTCATGTGCGCCTAGTTTATATAGGCTTCCTACAATCAATTGGTAGTCCACAGACTTCACTACTAAATACTTTTTTTGTGTAACAATCATGTCTGAGGGGGCCATTCTTGTGCTTAATAATTGTAAACTATCAATAAAATAATCGTCCACCATATTAACCAAAAATAATCATCCAAGTTTCATGCCTCTTCTCCCGAGAGTATGTGTGACAAAGGATCGGGTCATGCATTGAGTTTACTTGGTTTTACTACTACTTCTGTAACACCCCTGTTTCCCCCAACTTGTAATTAATCATTAATTATGATTACCATGTTATGGCATGTGAAAAATGTAAATGTATTATTGTTTAGATTTCCAATGAATGACTGTGGGGGTGAATCCTTGAAGTGTTGGCCATGATATCACTAGAGGAAAGAGTGAGGTAACCATAGATAGGGTTCATTTTGTCAAAATGACCAAACTCTCTTTGTTGAAATAATAATTTGCATCCATATTCCAAGGAATAATAGGTTAATGAAAGAAGGAACGATGGTTGAAAAATAAACTACCCCCATGAATGGAAGCATGGAGGGTTTGACTGAGGAGACATAAGAATGCCAACCCAAAGTACCATAGGGTGTAGTTTTCTTGCAGGCTTGGAATGACCCGAGTTTTCTTCTAACAGAAGGAAAAAGACAGGTCTAGAACCTTCCCGAGGAGGAGAAAGGTAGGCAAGAATACATGCAAAAGAGACAAGAAAGAGACACACCGAGAGGGGGGTGTGTGACCAGAGGATATGTAGAGATAAAGAGGAAGAGAGTTTGAGGATATCCAGACTAAGAATAAGAACTGGAAGATTAAGATGTTTTGGTTAGTGGAGAGAAGAATAGAAAGGATCTCTGAGAAATTGTAGAAAATAGGACCTAAGAAAAAGGTCCCGAGCTTGATGCGGATGGAGCATATGATAAACCTTGCAGAGGTCGTGAAAGAGAAAGACCCTCTGAGAAACTGCAAAATTTCCCTAGTGATATCATGTTATGACCCAAGGGGGGAATATATATGGCTAAATGTATATGATATGACCCCAAGGGGGGGAATATATGGGATTAAATGTACATATAATGTGTAAATACATATGTTATAGGGTTGACCTAGTTATAAAGGGGCCTCATGTGCATGTGTGAATAACTATATATTAGAGATCATGTATTCATTATGTGGAATTGTGAAGTATGAAATGTATTTGGTTATTTGGAAAGGGTTTCCCTATTCTTTAAGGATTTATTATGTAAATTATCTATCTTGGACTTGTGCTCCACGTTGACATTCTTTACATGGTGTGTACTTATGTAAGTTTAGGATATTTTGAGCATTTTGGATCATAACATTTGGTATCATAAAAGTCAAGTCTTTGATATATGGAGTCATCATTTGACCATGGAAAAGGAGAGCAAGAGCAAGTTAGCTGATATCGTAAAACATATGGATGTGCATTCAAAGGAAACATCAAGGAGCATGAATGAAAATCCAAAACCAAATGTTATGATCCACAATTCTCAAAATATCATAAAATTACAGAAGTACACATCATGTATAGAATGTCAACATGGATCACAATTCCAATATAGATAAGTTACACAATAACTCCTTAAATAATAGAGGAACCCCCTCCAAATAACCAAATACCTTTCATACTTCACAATTCCTAATAATGAATACATGACCTCTTATATATAGTTATTCACACTTGCACATGAGGCTTGTTTATCACTAGGCTGACCCTATAACATATGTATTTACACATTACATGTACATTTAAGCCTATATATGCCCCCCCCCTTGGGGTCATATCATATATATTTATCCATATATATGCCCCCCCTTGGGTCATAACATATCATGGATTGGCACGGGGGTGGCCAGAGTGCTAAGAATGAATGCCTCTGAGCCTATGGTTGGATAGAAAGGTGAACACCCACAATTAGTGGTTGGTGATCAACTATAATATATAAGTATTTGATTTACCATGTGCACTGGAATTGAAATGCATGATTTGAATTTTTGTATCCATGAATAAGATTTGCAGTGTTTGATTTATATTAGAAATGCTTATCATTCCTCTGTAAAACCCTACATTGAATGGTTTCTAATTGCCTCAGCTTAACAGTTAGAAGATTTATGGGATGTAAGTCTGCAAGAGTTTTGGGGAAGGATTTATTGGAATCCTTAAGTTCTACAAACCCCAAGAGTCTACATTCATGGGAAAACTAAGTTCAAACTCGGTGGAAGGATGGCACCTCCTTGAGACCTTTCACCCATATTACCAAGGGCTGATGCCCATATCCTTAACCAATTCACGACTAAGATATTAGTGCATATCCCACAAGAAGTTTCTAAGGACCGATGTGACCAAGGTCTGGGAACCCTCGGCTAGGCCCAAAGGGAGCTAATCCTTTATGGCGTCAGAAATTTTGGAGATCAGAGCTCCAATGTGTTTGACCTTACCCTTTGTAAAATGGCTAAAGGAAATCGATGGTTACAGTTACCCACAAGGTTAATCGATGCCTGGTGCTCTCCCTAACCATGGAATATATATCTTCCCCACCATTAAACCTTGCTCATTTCATCAATCACAAAGTAACATGAGCCATAGACCTAAGGGTATTCGAGAGTCCCCTTGGTCATTGGATCTATGCTGAGGTAAATTTGGTTAAGTCCCACTTCAGGAGAACAAAGATGTTATAGAATCAAAATCCACAAATGCCAAATTTACAAAGTGATGAGAGCCATGGATCTGGGGAGTTTGTTAAGAACCCCTCTTAACCGTCCAATCACCAAGTGGAGGGACCCACGTACAATACTTAGACAAAGTCCTGCTTCAGGAGAATGAAGTGACCATCACACTAAAACCTCCGAAGGCCGGGGCTTCAAAGTGACGTGGACCGTAGATCTAGGGACCCTTCAGAATCTCCCCTGACCAGTAGATCTAGATCATCATCAGCCCAACTTTGACTACTCCTAGAGAGAGGAGGAAGTCACAACACAGATCACTTGAACGCCAAAGTTACAAAGTAATGGAGGTTGCTAATCCAAGGGTTACATGGATACACCTTGACTGTGAGATCAAAGGGTTTGGAAGGCTACCAGTGTGGGGTGACATGGTATGCTAGCATCACTGAGAGTGACATGGACTCAAGTTTGATGTCCCATGTGTCACCTGGATTCATTCGTTTCACAGATCCTAGGTTCCTAATAAAACTTGACACATGTCACCCACTGTAGAGGCCACATGTCCTCTCCACCTTACCACGTGTTACCCTTGGCACTCACCTGTTTGTTCCACTTGGTGGGAGGATTATTCAGGACCCCTCTGTACTTACCTCCTCATCTAGTATGTAACCATGTGCAAGGGTGTACCCTCCGGGTGTCTGGGAATTCGGGACTCCGGAGGTTTGGGGTGCATCATCGAGGATAAGCTTAAAGGCCTAAAGGCCAGAGCCATGTCGTGATATTTTGGGTTCCTTCGAGAGTTCAGGAATTCAAGACTCTAGAGGACAGGCAGGTAGAAAAAATAAGGGAAGTTTAGAGTCGAAGCGTCGAACGAAGAACTTCCCTCTAGCTCATGTGTTAAATAAAGACCATGCCTTGCCTTCGGATTGGACGGTCGATGAACCCCCTCCTCCATGGATGTATGAACTTGGGTATGGTATGAATGAGTTGGAGCCATGTGGCCCATGTTAGATAATGCTCAAATAAATTTGGGAGGTCATAAATTGCAATCCAAAGCTTGGTTTTGGGTTTGGTAGTAACCGTTAGAGAGATACGATTGAGTAGAAGAGAATGGAGGTATCAGAGAGAGGATTCAAGATGAATAAATAAAGTGAAATTTTTATGTCCCGTCCCTATAAAGGGTATTTAGGGGTCAGGTGTGTTTCAAATTGGTATCAGAGAGGGAAACAACACTTGGCCTGCTTGGGCTCACGAAAGAGTTAAGTGATTATTTTCTTTCTTAGAAAAATTTAAGGGAGAGGGAACCATGCCCTACCCTACCTAGAAGAACATGATTCAAAAACAGATATGGATGGGCTGGGGAACAATCATGAGACTAGTTTACCAAGGCTAATATGAAACTATTGAGAGTAGTACTACCATTCAAAAATTATTTGCATAAGTTCCTTGAGGAGAAGGATGAAGATTAAAATTCAGTTGGGATTTTACCCAACAAGATTGAATCATTCTAGACTATGGAAGAAGAAGCATATCATTCCTTTGGAGAAATGATATCCAGTTCTACAAAAGTGGGATTTTGTCTAGGGTCATTAATAATAAAACTTGGATGCAAATGGCATAAACCCGTTTTAAGGAATATTTGAGTTCAGAAAGAAAATGGACTGAATAGGTGGCAGGAGTTTCCTAAAAGTGGGCTTAAGGAAGCCTCCATTAATTAAAAGTGTTTATTAAATAGAGAATTTTGCATTGGGAGTACAATCCTCCATGCATAGAGACCTTATGGAAGTAGGTGAGATTATCCTACTTGACCTGTCATAACTGAAAATAACTTACTACTGGGGTAAGCCCCCCTTGTAAAAAAAAAAAAAGTCATGGAAGGAGTGGAATGACATGAGAAAATTCAAATGCTCATGGTTGTGCTAAAGTAGTGTAATTCCGCATTAGCTAAGGGTAGGTCTATGCATGAGAATGCAAGAGGTAAGTAAGTGGAACCCATCTGCACTACAGACATGGGTATAATGCTTGGTTCATGAAGATATGCTAAAGTGCATATCACAAGGATAGATCATATATATGACATGAATATATACTTATTATAGTTTGTCATTGAATGTAAAATATGGTGATGTGATAGATCATATGGTTAGTGATGATCTGACTAGGGAAAAATAAGTAAAATGTTGATGATGTTGAGTACATAGTTTCTTATGAAGATAAGGTAGAATGGTTAATGAAATGTTGATTCTGAATGTCGTAAAGGAAGTGTTGGGACACTTCTAGAGGACCAATGGGTCAAGTTGACATCCAGAGGTGGATGATATCCATATAATGCAGGGCTTGGTATACTCAAATAATAGTGAGATGAAATCTAGAAAAGGATTCCCTTGATAAAAAACTCTGTTAACAAAAAAAAATGGTTTGAGGGATGAAGAAGAAGATTGATAAGCTGTCTTGTTTCCTTGGGAATTGTTGAAATTGCCCATATGGTATTTCTGTATTGTTGAATAAATTTATAATAGTTGAGTTAAAAATGCCTTCTTACTGGTTATTTTCGTGTGGAAAGGGGGACATAGTTATGACTATGTTTGTTAAACTTTCCATGTGGATATCATGTGAATGACAGCAAGATATCAGCAGAGAGAGAAACCTAGTGTTGAGTATCTCTATGAGACTTGTCATAAGAATGGAACAAGATCTTTGGGAGAAGAATTTGGAAGTCTAATATGTCCATGTGTATGAGTGACATGGAAAAGGTGCAATCAGTGAGCTTGCATGACGAATGTTTAGCTGTGTTTATTTATGCTTGAGTGCATGCATTTAATGCATCGCAAGTTTGCTGGATATAAGGATTGACATTAAGACTGAATAGATATGAATGAATGTTATTAAATGTGAAAGTGATGCACATGTATGATGTAAGAATATACGTATACTAAAGGTGCAATATGACTGTTTGGATGAGTAAAATGTAAGGCAAGAATTTCACTTGCCAAGATTGAATGAATACCATAGATACATGGATGAATCTATTATGAAGAGTCATGAAAGTTTCATTTTAAGTGATAACTTGAGGGGAATGAGTTCCATTCCCCTAGGAAAGGATAGTATAAATAGATGGAGGAGTAAATGAGAGCAACGATGCTCTGTTGTCATGATAAAAGGAAACCTGATTATTCCTTTGAGGATCGCATGAGAATGATTGTGAACAATCATGCGTTAAATGATTTTAATAAAAATATGTATGTGAGCTGCAAAACATACCTATGGTATATACACATAGGCTTATGAGTATGCATGTGGTTAAGTGCATCATGGATTTAAGATAACAAAAAAAGGAATATATTTGGATAAACAATCTGGAGGCACAACAAAGATTCATGCTTATATTCATTTTGGAATATTTGGTAAACAATTGTTATCGGACAAATCAATAGGTGCAGACACTACCTAATCTCCCTAGATCCACCTAGATCTAGATCAAAACACACCAGAACATGATTCTTTCCTTAAGTTTTAAATATTGAATTTACTAACTAAAGAGGGATGGGTGACATACCATTTAAATGCCACTTCCTCTCACCATCACCATCCTAGCTCTGTTCCAACATTCATA
>JASDQU010504495.1:69264-80508 GCA_032191745.1 Picea mariana | reverse complement strand
TTAGGTATTCCGTAGATACCAAAACCCTAATCCCTTAATCCGGGATTAATTTACAAATCAACTAAAAATAGCAAAATCCGCTAAAAATAGCAAAAACCGCTAAAAATAGCAAAAACCGCCCCAAAAAAAAATTTCAGGGTGTTGCCCCGAACCCCATCGACCCTGGGCTACCGCCCGGTGCCGAACGTTGTGCGTACTCGGGGCGCTGCCCTGAACCCTGTCAGCCCCGGGCTATCGCCCGGCACCGAACGTTGCGCGTAACCAGAGGGGGGAATACCTGCCCCCCCCTGGGACCCCCCTAGGAAAGCGCCCAATGCACACGGAAGAGCCCTAGTTTGTATGGATCGTCAAACACAGTTGTCGTATCTTACGCACCCACACACACACACATGCAAAGAATATAACACACACCCAACAGGTTTGTCCATCACATACATTCTTAGTATTTCTTCTATCACTCTATTAACCCTCTTTGTTTGTCCATCAGACTCAGGATGATAAGATGTACTAAAGTTCAAATTCATTTTGAATCCTTTGAACAATCCTTTCCAGAAATTCGAGGTGAATTTTGGGTCTCTGTCGGACACAATTGTTTTAGGAATTTTGTGCAATCATGCCACTTCGTTCATAAAAATATCAGCAACATCTGTTTCCTTGTGAGTAGTTTCAGTGGAATAAAATGGGCAACTTTTTTAGGCTTGTTCACCACCACCATGATCGAATAATGCATCTTGCTTGTTCTAGGAAATCCTGTAATGAAATCCATTGTCACCACTTCCCACTTCCATTTAGGAACGGGTAAAGGTTGCAACAACCCTACTGGGTGCCTATTCTCAGCTTTAACTTTTTGGAATTCCATACATCTAGCAATGTGTTCAACGATATCTCTCTTCATACTTAGCCAAAAGTAATGGCTCTTGATCATTGCCATGATTTTCTGATATCCAGAGTGCCCTGCATAAGGAACATTATGCATTTCATGAAAAATAATACGTTTCAAGTCCTGGACATTTGGAACAAAAATTTTGTTCTTGTGCAACAATATTCCATCTATTCCCAAATTATAATTATCCACCTTTTGTGGCATCTTACCCTGTTGTAGCATTGCTACCAATTCTCTGTATTGCAGATCTGTATTTGCAGCCTCTAGAAATTTTCTTTTAATATCAGTCTGATACATGCTAATGGCTGTAGCATGTAATTCATGCACCCTTCTGCGAAGTGCATCAACCACTTTATTCTCTTTCCCCTTGATATGCTTTATATCAAAGTCATATTCACTTAGAAATTATAACCATCTACTTTTCCTAGCATTTAGATTTGGCTGATCAAATAAATATTTCATACCATTGTGGTCCGTTCTTAGCTCAAACCTCTTTCACATGAGGTAGTGTCTCCATTTCCTCAAGGCATGCACTATGGCTTCCAACTCCAAATCATGAGTGGCATAGTTTCTTTCATGATCCTTCAACTTCCTTGATTCATAAAATATGACAAACCCATTTTGACTGAGGACTCCACCAAGTCCTTCATTACATGCATCAGTGCATATGATGAAGTCTTCATCTGGGTCTGTGATCCTTAATATTGGAGCACTTGTCAATAATTGTTTCAAGTGTTGGAAACTCATCTCGCAATCCACTGTCCACTGATACTTCACTCCCTTTCTTTGCAAAGAAGTGATTGGGTGTGAAATATTTGAGAATCCTTCAATAAATATTCTGTAGTAACCTACAAGACCCATGAATGATCTCACCTCTGTCACATTCTTCACCATTCTCTAATGGCCTCTATCTTCTCAGGATCCGCTGCTATCCCATCCTTTGAAATGATATGCCCCAAATAATGAATTTGTTTATGATAAAATGAGCACTTGCTCAATTTGGCATACAACTGATGCTCCCTTAATACTTGCAACAAAATCCTCAAATGATGTTCATGCTCTTCCTCTGACTTGTAATATATAAGAATGTCATCCAAAAAGACAATGACAAACCTGTCCAACTACTCTCGGAAAACTCCATTCATTAAGCACATGAAAACAACTGGTGCATTTGACAACCCAAATGGCACCATTGTGAACTCATAATGAACATGCCTTGTCCTGAACATGGTCTTGCTGATATCTTCTTCTTTAATCCTTACCTAATGGTATCATAATCTGAGATCTATCTTTGAAAATATCTTTGCATCCTTCAATTGATCAAAGTGGTCATCAATCCTTGGCAGAGGATACTTGTTATTAACAGTCACTTTATTCAACTGTCTGAAGTCAATGCACAACCTTAGTGTTCCATCTTTATTTCTCACAAACAAGACTGGGGCACCCCAAGGTGACACACTTGGGCGTATATACCCCTTCTTCAGAAGTTCTTCAAGCTATACTCATTCTGTAAGGAGTCTTCGATACTGACGCTACTCCAGGCATTAAATTTATAGAGAAATCAATGTCTCTCCTTGGGGGTATTCTGGGTGCCTCCTTGAACACATATTCAAAATCTTCCAGGATTGTATAATCTTTCAAATTTGGCACCTTATCTCTAGGTGTCTCCGCCAAATGAGCTACAATTATTTGGCACCCTTTTCTGTAACATTTCTTCAGCTACAATGCTGAAATTTCTCTAATGGTTACTTCCCTGGGAATTACCTGTACTTTCCTTAGTTTCCCTTCCTCATCCAGAAAAGTAAATTATTTGTTGTGACAGTCTAGGAGAGTGTGATGTTGGTCCAACCAATCCATCCCAATTAGATAGTCATAGGAACCTAAAGGTAAGATGTTTAAATATTCCTTGGTGTTCAGTCCATTCATGTCTATGCGGCATGACTTAAGCATATCATTAACTTTTCTTCTGGCTCTTGTAGCCAACTACACCAACCAGGATTTCCCATGCTTGCTTCTTGGCAATTGCAAACTTTCCACCATCTTAGGGTCTATATAACTATGACTAGATCCCGAATCAATTAAAATAGCAATGGTTTGGTTGTTGATCATACCTTCCACTTCAATCATGTGGGACTGATACTCTGCTTACTTGTTGTCCAGGGATGCATAAATCCTTGGCACATATCTGCCCATGCCCTCCACTATTTTAGCTTGCTATACATTGTGAACAACCCTACCTTTTTCACCTTTGTGAGGAAAATATCTGAACCTATGATCTCCTTTAAAACCCCAACATTGCATAGGTGGCCTCCTTGGCCCTTGACCCCTTGTGTCAATCATTCTAGGTCCTTTAGGCATTTTCTATCCTTGTGGATTATTTCTAAAGAATGGTGGCTTAGCTCCCTTCTTCCTCTGATCCATCTTGAATTTCTTATTGTCTTCCCAATCCTTTTAGAAAGTTGGCCTTCCTTTCTGTTGATCATATAGGCATTTAGCTCGCCTTATGGTCTCTTCTAATGTCTTGGGATCATCATATTGTATTTGGTCACTAATGAACGATGACAATCCACTCAAATACCTTTGAATTTTGACTGTCTCATCCTTGATGAAAGTGACATACTTCAGCAGTTCCATAAGCCTTCTCTCATATTCATCTATGGTCATACTTCCAAGCTTGAGTTCAAATAAATATTTCATTTTCTTGTCATAGTATCTCTTATTCAAGTACTTCTTCTCAAAATACTTCTTGAATTCCCTCCAAGTAACACTTTTCTCTTCAATGTGTTGTACCTGCACAAGTTGATCCCACCATATGGAGGCCTTTCCTTTGAGTTGATAGATAGCAATTCTGCCTTCTGCATGAGAATATTAATTATGCAATTGAAAATACTTTCTCATGCCCAACAACCATGTTTCTGCATCTTCATCCTTCTTGTACTCACCATCAAATGTAGGAGGTTTGATTTTGTTCATTTCTCCTCGCAACTCATCCACCCCAAATCTCTTATACTTTTGACAGAGGATATAATTGAGCTATTTTCTGCTCTCTTATAGGAATGCCTTGGGGAATGATGGTGATGTCTACCAACACTTCTTTCTTTTCTTTTCTCATCCAAAGGTTTGTGACTTCCAGATTTACTTGAGCCACTCTCCTTAACCAATTTATTTTCTATTCTGTTCAAGCCCTCCAATAACTTCATGTTGATGTTATCCTGCTTCTCTTTGGCTCTCATAACCCTTTCATTACCAGCTTTATGGATTTGGACATCCTTCTGCGAATTCTTAATGGTATCAGCCATATTCATCTTTTCATTCCTTTCTTCTCCATGTTCGTTGGAGTTCGTGTCTTCAATGCCCAAATGGACATCCACCCCTCTGCTCTCATCTTCCTGATTGTAATTCCCCTGTGCTTCTTCCATTCCTATGGACTCTGCAGTGGTCTAATCTGATCTACTTGTTGTTAATTCTAAAAAACGTGCAACCATCGAGACTTATCAGGCTAATAGTTCAATAATTCATAAAAAATATGAACCATTTTGGTTCAATATATACATCAAAATTATCTCTCCCGATTTCTTGGTGTTATCACCATAACAATTCTAGATAAGACCCAAGTCTTGAAAACATAGATGTGTAGTGCCTTTAGAGATACATATGTGAAAAAAGGTGATTTTCCGAAACCACTTTCACCAATATGTGGTATCATGTGTCTAAACATGTCAAATCCACCACTCGTGGAGCGGGCGACGGCTAGTCAGATCACCCCGTTTCACTCGTTCGGTACTTCGCAGCCATGTGACGTCAGCTCAACACCACCATGTAATGAATTCAAAATCTAATCATTCGAAATGGATTAGCCAAGAATGGAAACCCAACACGCTTGTACATAATTCGACTGTGCTTCATAGTTGGAATTCTATAACTACCAATCCTCAAGTATGAAGGTATCTGCATATCCATAACTGAAGTAATATCCAAATTTCTCGAATTTATTCTCTCTGTAAAATAATTTCGATATCCACAACCTGAGATACATGGACAAGGATAAATCTAGTAAGACTGGTTATTTGGGCAACATGCTAGACTTTCCCACGAATAAGGAGGAAAGGGTCCTTGCGCACATTCTAACTAATAAATTCCACACAAATCCGGCTATAGACTCACGGTTGGAAGTCAGCCGAATCCAACTATGAAGGATTTAGTCATCAACAGGCCAGCTACTAAGAAGAAAATGAGCAAGCAATAGAAGAAGGAGGAGTCCACGGCTGAAACGACCTAAAGTGTTGGAGAGAATCAACCGGTCTGGTTAGATTCTTTAAAGGAGGAGATTGCTAAGCTGAAGTGAGTCTTCAACTAAAATTAAGTATGTTTCAGCGAATTTTTGAACAAATGATAGTGGAGGTAAGGAGCACCAGAGATGATAGGCTTGTTCTTAAATGAACTTTTTTACAATAGGATAACTACTATCATCCTCCTTTTGTAATTTTGTGATTAATACGATTATATAAATATAGAAGCGGATTTAGGACTATTTATTACAAAATTCTACATGGTAGTATTATGAGTCTTGTTTTCTTTTATAGTATGCTTTTCTTGTAAGCTTATATTTCACTTCCATCTGTCTGAATCGGAGGAATATAAAACTCATAATTCCTTTTAATTAATGCTTTGATGCGGTTGTGTGTTTCTTTTTCTTCTAATATTATGCAAATTAATCTCAGACTCATTGCCTTCCAAACGAATTCGCGTGCACTAAACTTCGACTTGTACATCCATATTTATCATGCATAGCAACATCACAAGGTAAAAGATTTTTCACCCATCTATATCTACTATGCATTTCTTCTCCGTCGCGTCGACAACTTGCGCGCACTACTTTTGCTTTGTGTGCCAATATCCACTACGCATAGTTTTGGTATCACGCACCAATACTCCACATGCATTTTGCCCTATGCATTGCACCATGTCAAAGTTCAATATGTTCCATCATGCACAATTATCTGCGTGCACCATTGAATACAATGTCGTGAGACAATTTATACTCATACTATGTATGTACCAACAAAAATCCTCCGTGTTATGCAATACTTGCACACCCCATGTGCACATTACTATGTGCATGCTCATTGCGCAAGGCTAAATTCAGTGCGTGCATCCGCACATAATAATATTCTGCACAACACCACAATTTGTCGTGTGCACTTGCACGCCAACATTTTCCGCGCAGTGCCAAAATTTACCATGTGCGCCTGCACACCAACATTTTCCATGGACACTCCGTGACTTGAATTTTGGTCTCTTCGAAGTTACTTTTCTGTGAATATTCTCTTCAATTGAACCCCTCTAGCCCATCCAGGCTCAGTGTTGAAACTGAAGCTCTGATACCAATTTGTAATGTCCCCTGGCCACCCACAGGTCGGGGAATGCCACTCCAGAGAAATATCTCATGCTCTGACACCAATTGGTAACATCCCTAGCCTTAAATAGGCTAGGACATGCTACTCTAGGGAACACTTTTGTTCTCTTACTGCAGAACATATGTTAACATACCCAGTAATCAACTGATCTATACCACATAAATTTTCTCTTCAAACTTCATGCAACCTAAACATATACATACAACACTCTTGAAGAAGCTTTACATATACACATAAACAAATAATTACATTATGCAATATATGACTTTATACTGAAATAACAGTAACCAAAGATATGCAACATATACAAGGAATTACCCATAACATACCGGAAATTATAATCACATATATGATAACCCATAACATAAACACGTAATTAAAAATGCAGCATATAATTTTATCATACAATTGGTACTTATCTTGGAAAGATTGCCACCAACTGCGTACAGACCATCCACAAAACTCCTAGCCTTAGACTACACTGTTCATCACTCTCAACAGTGAGTCACCCCCAAACTGGGACTAAACTCCACCCGGATAAAGGGTTCCTAACTAGGCTAAGGCTCATGGACAACATGAAAGACTCTATCTCAGGTGCTCACTCAACTAACAACCTACAACCTCTCATTCCCCACATGCCTGTCCCACCCAAGGAAGTGTGCCCCTTCTCTTCGCAACAGTCCCTCGGCTGCCCCACTTCCCTTCTAGGGCTTCAGAAATAGGTCAGACCAAAAGTCTCAGAGCACTGTAGCTGTAGTTTATCACCTTTGGGAATCAATCCCTAAAAATTCTCTCGCTTGGAGAATTTCTCACAGGCCTGAAAACCTGCTTCTTCAATCCCGCTCCAAGATAACCAGGTACACCAACTAGAAAAGGCTATGGGAATAGGCTCAGATATGGTGAAATGGATGTCTCAAGGATAACGAACTGTGTGAGTGAAAATGGTCATGGAATCATAGACTGGATAACTGAGTGATGGAAGGAATCATCAGTCCTAGCTGATCATGGTAGTGATGTGGAGAATGATGGTCAAGCTGCTGGTAAGAATCCCGGTGAAAAGTGACCAAAAGAGCTAAGTCCCCACGATATGAATGCATGTCCCCAAATTGACACTTGTCATATAAGAAGATACTTTGGTCCACTTGTCCCCAGCTTTAGAACTTAGGATAAAATAATTATCCATACTTTATGCTTTAGGAAATATTAATATAATATTCCCTTTTTGGCTTAAGCTCTCTAGCTTAGCCCTTTCCCTTGACTTTTGGCCCTCCCTTTCCCTAACTAGTGAAGTTTAGTCCCCCATCTCTTTTATCGTGGTCTATCTATGAAGAACGATGTATTTTATATTAATCATGAGACATGTACAAAATAGGCGCACTGGCCTTTAACATCTAGGCGCTCCGGCCTAATACCAAAACATAAGCATCCCAACTTACAATAACTGGGTCACCAACCTATAACACATATCATATACATGAGGCTAATTGTCCTCCATACTGCGTGCACTTTAGTTACTGTGCACAGTATCCAGGAATGTGCATACTACATCATTTTATTGTGTAGTTCATGCACGCACTATGCCATGGGAGGTGCATTACAAAATGATGTAAAAACAACTCACCAGCTTAAGTACAGTTATATTACATTTAAAATTGGGTTCGGATGAGGGATATTACAACTGTCATCAAGTCGGCTCACTTGGAGAACCATCCTGAAACACGATTGTGTCTGACAGAGCTCGCTTCTGGCAAGAAACTACATGCACAGTTTACCAGAAAGCATGCAAATGTAATGCCTTCAATGCAGAGGCTCGAGCACAATTTTGTAGTTTTTCTCTAAGTATATAGCAGTCTTCCTCATATTTTGTTATGGTCGATGGTTGAGCTAAGTTCTTGATTTGTAAAGTTTTAATGAATTCTCTGGTTCTCTAGTTATGTATCTATATTTGAGACTTCTTGTTTAATGAAATTCAGTTTCCTTCCGTATCTCTATAACAACTGTGTTAAGACACTCGGGCATGGATGATCCAACCAAGGGTAGTTATGTTCTTGTGATGTAGGTTTGATCATAGTGGCATCACGACCAGTTTTAATCAGTTTCTTATGATTGTTTTTCCCCTAATGCTGATTGACTCGGGCATGGATGATCCAGTCAGGTTATTATTATTGAATTATGATGTATGTTTTATTTCAGTTCAGTAATAAGTTCATTCAGTTCTTTGAAACCCTGAATCAAGAGGATCTTGTCTTTAGATTTTTTCCTCTTTAAGCTGCTGGAAGACCGAATGTCCATAGCAGACTTCTTCATTCTTCTCACGTTCTTCCCCCTACTTAGCCTTGGTACAACTTGCTAACTTAAGTTAGATCAAGACCTCATCTACCTGTGCATACTAGCCCAGTTTTATGAGTTAAAGCGATATAATCCTGAGTCTGCATCCATTAGACCCCCTTTAAAATTATTCATTGTGACATACAAACTGATGGGTACTGGGATTATCTCTACCGCAATCCAGAGGTGACTTATGGTGCTAACATTTTCGGTGCTATTTCCAGGGACGAATTGAACATTTTCCCCGGGATTGAACGACAAATCTTACTGGTTCGAAAGGTGCATCAGAACTTAGTACATCAAATATTGCAACTGTGCACCTGGTGACCCCACTGTGGTGACTCCATTGAGACGACTCCATTGTTTTAGTTGTGGCTTCCAGGGGCAGACACACGAGGTCCACTCTACAACTTCCTTTAGCAACAGCTGAAGCTGACCCAAAGAAAGTCATCAGAAGATGAAAGATCCTTCAAGAAGGTATTTCAGCTGCTAAACCAGGTATTTCTGATGATTTTAACCATCCTCTTATAACAACTCCAGTAGTTGTTTCTCACTTTCCTATTACACCATTTGTTGGAGATTCTAGAAGTTTAAATTTTGGGAGTTTTCATATTGATTTCCCCTCCCCTAGTTTCACTACTCCTCCTCTTTTCAAAGTTGCTACTTTGACAGAGAGGGAAACCTATGTTCTCTCAATCCCTGAGGTCTTTTCTCTAAAGCCTCGGTTGTTTCCCTTTGTTCCCAGAAGCACACTTCCAACCTCCCCTGTTCGTGTTCCATCCCCTCCTGGTTCTCCTCTTGTTCACACTTGAATGGAAGGAGCTAATCCCCCCAGAAGTAAAATGGACGCTATAGTAGCTTCCATATACACCCCTCTCATTTTTCCTCAGCCTCTTAGTTCCCTCCCAGCCTATGGCTACCTTAAGTAAATTCCTAAGTTCATGGGGGAGGGAGATATCATTACAAAGGAGCACCTTGCAACTTTCTATAGTTATGCTGATAACTATGTCATAGTAAATGAAGATGTGTTGATGAGGATTTTTGTCCACAATCTTAATGGAGATCCCAGAAAGTGGTTCAAGTCCCTAACCCCTAGATCCATCTATGGGATTGAGGATTTATATGATGTATTCTTGAGACAATGGGGGGATAAAGGGACTTCATGTATTATATCACAGAGTTTGGGTCCCTAAAGAGAAAAGAGGGAGAGTCTGTCTCTGACTTCTCCAAAAGATTCAACAAAATGTACAATAAGATCCCCGCTGAGATAAATCCTACAGAGGCCTTTACCAAAATCACATAGGCTAGTGCTTTTGACCCTGACTTCTGCCTCCTATTAAGAGAAATAAGAGATACCTCCTTGACTCATATGAAATATGTATCCTTGGAAGTAGAGTCTAATATATTGGCAGTTGAATGACTCAGGAATAAGGCTGATAGAGATAGAGGAAGAGGAAGATTTGAAGCATCAACCTACAGTTCCTTTCCCCCCCACCTCAAATGGACAAAGTAACCAAGATACTAAAATCACTTTCAACTAGAATGGAAAGGTTGGAATTAGAAGGGAAGAAGACATACATAAATCCTCAAAATGTTGATAACAGAGGCAACTTCAGGAGGCTGAATAACAATGCTCCTCAGATTATGCAAAGAGAACCTCAGAACAGAGATCGGGATGATCAGAAAATGCAAAACCCTCTTCAAAACAACCTTGTTATAGATGAGGGTGGAGAGTAAGAAGACCTCGATCCAAAAATTCACTATCTTGAAGATACATCCTCTTCTCCTCACTTAACTCAATCATCATATGAAGAGTCTCTCATGGAAAACCAATTAAACGAGTTGAGCAAGGGGGATAAGGCCAATAGAATTCCCAACAAATATAGCCTCAGGTCAAAGAATAAAGAAGGGAAGTATAAAATCCCTGATCAGCCTTCCAGAGCAGGTAAGCCTGCCAAAGATGCAACAAACAAAAACAAAGAAAAGAAAGCTCAGAACCCCCCACCAATAGCCAAAGACTCTATCCCATAGGTAAGAGAAATTCTGAAGCCCCCATCCTATGTTAACTTTGAGCATGAAATTTAGAAGATTAGGATTCCTGTCCCCCTTTCAAAGATGGTCAAGCATGAAGATTTTAAGATATCCCTATCTAAGTTGTTGTTTCCTGAACCCTCGAATCATCCCATTGACTCAATCAATTTGCAAGATGAAAATCCAATAGTCATATTAGGTCCCATGGTAGAAGATAGAGATGATTCATCCCCTCCCTTCTACACATCACTGAACATACATGATAAGTTACTGCATAATTTTCTGATGGATTCATGATCCTCTCATAATCTCATGCCCAAAACTGTCATGAAAGAACTAGGACTAGAAGTCACCAAAGCATATCATGATTTGTATTCTTTTGATTCAAGGAGGGTGCAATGTCTTGGGGTCATCAAAGATCTGGTTGTGACCTTGTTTCAACTACCCATAAAAAGTGTGGTCATGGATATTGTAGTGGGTGATGTTCCTCCCAATTTTGGCATGCTCTTGTCAAGATCTTGGATAAAAAGGCTTGTGGGAACATTGTAGATGGACCTCACATATGCTACTATTCCTTTGTTTGGG
>JASDQU010504495.1:29466-69216 GCA_032191745.1 Picea mariana | reverse complement strand
TTGGCCTATATTATTAGCGATGAAGCAAACCCCACCAATCATCCTATCTTTTCCCTTGATACTAATTTGGGATCCAACTTATTGTAGCTCATTGATGTCCTTGAACCTCCTCTTGAAGTTAGAAAACAGTCCCTTAATCTCTGTGAAGATTCTCCTCTAATTACCTCTATTTGGAAAATGTTCTTTGATGGAGCCTCTTATAAGGAAGGTGTTGGTGTTGGGGTGGTCCTTGTTTCACATGTTAAAGAAATTATATCTCTATCCTACAAGTTAGAATTTGAAGCTACCAACAATGTGGCAGATTATGAAGCTCTAGTTTTGGGTTTGAGAGCTTCAAAATACATGGGGATTAAAGAGATATCAATGTTCGGGGATGTTGAGTTAATTGTCCATCAGATCAGAAATACTTATCAAGCCAAACACCCTCAGATCAAAAGTTATAGAAATGAAGTGTGGGACCTCATTGACAGTTTTATCTCATATTTTAACATTTCATTATTCCCATAGAGGAGAATGCCATGGTCGATTCTTTGGCTATCTCAACAATCAATTTCAGAGTCCCTCTGCCACCTAAACTTAGGTATGATGTAGAAGTGAAGTATAGACCCTCTATACATGACAATGTCAAGCATTGGAAAGTGTTTGAGGATGATCTTGAAATCAAAATATTCCTAGAGACTGTTGATGAGTTTTCTACATTACACATTGATAAGCTCCTAACTCTGAATTAGATCCTCATCCTGATGTTTTTCTGAACAAAATTGTTGATCATCACATTGTCCAGTTACCCAACAATCACATCCCAAAGGGACTGGTCCACCTGGAAATATTATTTGATAGAAATGATGTGGAAGTGAAGGGTAAAGTCTCAAATGATGATGCTGATGTGGCTGAGTGCAATATTAACACAGAGAGGAATCCAAAATTTATCAAGTTGTCAACTAGCTTGTCGAAGGAACAAAGGGGCGAGTATATTGAGCTATTAAGAGAGTTTTCTGATGTGTTTTCCTAGACCTATGAAGACCTCAAAACATATGACACCAGCATTATCGAGAATAATATTCCATTGAAAGAGGATGCCAAACCATTTAAGTTGAAATTAAGACAAATAAATCCTATGTTGTTGCCTATTATAGAAAGGGAGGTAAAGAAGCTCTTGGAAACTCAATTCATTGCCCCTTTGTGATATTTTGAGTGGGTGGCTAACTTGGTCCCAATCAGAAAGAAGAATGGAGAAATCGGACTTTGTGTTGATTTCAGGAACCTGAACAGGAGCTCTAAGAAGGACAAGTACCCGCTACCAAAGATGGAACATATATTACAGAGGGTAACAGGTGCATCTAGGATTTCCATGATTGATGGATTTTCTGGCTACAATCAAATATCTGTCCTACTTGAAGACAGAGAAAAGATAACCTTCACTACTCCTTGGGGCACATTCATGTATGCCAAAATTCCCTTTGGACAGATGAACACAGGGGAAAATTTTCAACAAGCCATCAACACAACTTTTATTGAAGAAAGGGACAAATTTGTAGTCATATACTTGGATGACATTACAGTCTTCTCCATATATGATAAAGAACACTGTTGTCATCTAAGAAAGGTCTTCTTGAAATGCAAAAGGTTTGGTCTCTCCTTAAATCCCCAGAAGTCATTGTTTTCCATGAAAGAGGGAAAATTGTTGGGACACATAGTATCTACTGAGGGGGTCAGAATTGATTCAAGAAGGATGGAAGCTATTCAAGCCTTGTCACCTCCCAGACCCAAGAAGGAAGTTCATTCCATCCTGGAAAAAATCAATTTTCTGAGAAGGTTTGTTTCAAATTTTTATGAATTGCTGAAGCATATCACATCCATGCTCAGGAAGGGGAATGAAATAAAATGGAATGTTGAGACCAGAGAATCCTTTAACCAAATAAAAAAGGCATTGACTGAGGCACCTGTACTAATCAGTCTTGATTATTCCAAGGATTTTCTGATTTTTTCCTTTGCTTCTGTTTTATTGCAACAATTGTTGAAGGGCTAGAACAACCCATTTATTTTTTTAGAAGAGCACTAAGAGACACAAAGGTCATATATGACATAATGGAGAAGCATGCCTATTCCTTAGTGAAATATCTCAAGGCTTTCAGAGTCTATGTTCTACATTCTAAGATCATTGCATATGTTCCTTTAGCTTCTATGGAGGACATTCTCATTCAACTCGACATAGATCAAAGAAGGAGTAAGTGGATTGCCAAAATCCTTGAATTTGAGTTGGAAATAAAACCCACCAAACTAGTTAAAGGCCAAGGTTTAGCCAAGTTGTTCGCTGAATCTAATTGTAAATATTTGGAGGTTAACTTCATCAACAATTTCTCAGAAAATCAATAGGCTAAAGTTCCTGATAGAAGCCCTCAGGATGACCCTCCATTGGAAGAATGCATCTGGTATAAAGACATTATATATTTTATGTAAGGGTTGCGACCTCCATATGGAATGGGGAAAAGCGAGGAAAGAGATTTAAAGCTCAAAAAAATTAGATATTGACTTATTTACCAATTCTTGTATTGGAAAGACCCTCTAGGAGTGCTTCTGATATGTTTAGACCCACAGGAGGCCCAAAAAATTATGTTTTATTTTCATGACAACCTATGTGGGAGACATCACTTCTGGATAACCACAGCCTATAAAATCCTCAGGGTTGGGTACTTCTGGCCTACTCTGTTCACCGATGTCTATGCAAAATTTAGGGTCTGTATCAAATGTCATAAATTCTCAAGAAAGCAGCAGCTCAAGTCACTTCCTTTGAATCCTGTGGTAGCTTCAGGACCCTTTCAAAAATGGGGCCTAGAATTTATTGGGGAAATTCATCCTACTTTAAGTGGTCAGCACAGGTGGATCTTAACTACAATAGATTATTTTACCAAGTGGATAGAATCTATCCCCACAAGGAGTGATTCTCACAAAGTAATCATTGGTTTTCTTGAAGATATTATGGCAAGGTTTGGTTCTCCGAATAGAATCATCACTGATAACATTGCATCCTTCAAGTCTGAGCCATTGATCAAATTCCTAAAGCAGTTCAAAATTTCATTAATCCACTCCACCCCTTACTACCCCCAAGACAATGGATTAGCAGAGTCCTCTAACAAAAGCCTTATAAAGATTATCAAAAGCCTGCTAAAGGAAAATAAGAAAGAATGGGATTCAAATATCAATTTTTCTCTATGGGCTGACAGAGTGACAACAAAGAGGTCTCTAGGCACCTCTCCTTTTCAGCTTGTCTATGGAGTTGAGGCCGTTTTCCCTTCTCATCTTGCCTTGCCTGTGGAAAAATTCTTCCAAGACTACCAAGATGAAACTGATGACATGATCAGGAGGATACATCAGCTGGTAGAAGTGCATCAGACAAGAGAGCATATGAAGGATAGAGAACATGATCGTCAGCAAAGGATCAAGCAGATTTTTGACAAGAAAGTCAGAAAGGAGGATTTCCAGCTGGGAGATCTAGTACTTAAATGGGATGCACCCAGACAGGTAAAGGGAAAGCATGGTAAGTTTGAAGCCCTCTGGATTGGGTCCTTCAATATTTCTGAAGCATTTCCAAACAACACTTACAAGTTGCTGAATTTGGAGGGTGACGAAGTTTTTGGTGTCCCTGTAAATGGTCACTTCCTGAAAAAGGTTTTTGTCTTAAGCCGCAGTCAACATCCCACCATTGTAAATACAGTTCCTATTCTATGTTTATTTTGTTTTTAGTAGGAGACTCCACAACCCAACATTAAGGTGATTGAAGATGTGAGTTCTTGGCATCTCACAGGGAGCAAGCCATCCACCATGGAGCCTAATGTTAGCACATTATTGTTATTATTCCAAGGCACAGATGGAAAACGTCAACGTGTAAAGAAGGTCGAGGAAATTACAATGGTATTTTTTTCCCTCACATAGATTCAGTGTGACACTACCTCTAAACACAGTTGGAAGGACTCCAAAGTTAGAGGGCAGATGAAATTTTGGCGGAGGAACCAAAAGTAGCTAGCATGCCCAGATCTCACCTCTCCCCCAGATCAACGATCGATGATCATATAAGGGCCTCAACATCCATGGACATTAAAATTTGTAGGGAGGGTCCGTTTTGAAAACATCGTTTTGCAGAGAAGCGACATGTCAATTGGAGACACATATCGGGCCCAAAAGCAGTGAAGAGTCAAACCTCTTTATGTAGCCCCGATATGCACATGTGAGTATAATGCCCTATCCTGGATCGACAAGTGGCCACTCCACAACTGTCGAGCTCACACTTGTCCCTTTCTCATCTCTCGCCACCTGTTCCATCTCGCTCCACATCACCTCCATCCCATTACACCTCATATCTTGCTTGTGTGGCCCCCATGCTATCCTCAATATCCCCTTCCCATCCATGACTGTCCACCTGGCCATCTCCCATCCGCTATTCCATGGCTATGGCGCCAATCACTTTGTCAGCAGCCACATCCATTGTCATACCTACATGCAAGCATCTGACTTAGATCCAGATGGTAGAATGCAGAGGCCACCAAATTCCACAGATGCAGTGCCGACTTGGGCCTTCTCGATCCCAATGAAGAAGTTATTGAGGTCAGTTCCTGGGGGTTGAACATCGTTTCCACCATAAATGGAAATCCCAAGAAAGGACTGTCAACAAGTCAGCTCAGCTACAGAACCATATTGAAACATGATTGTGTCTGACAGAGCTCTCTTCCAATAGGAAACTGCATGCATAGTCTGCCAAGAAGCATGCAGATGTAATGCCTTCAATGCAAAGACTCGAGCATGCTTCTGTAGTTTCTCTAAGTATATAGGAGTCTTCCCCATATTTCTTTATGGTCAATGGTTGAGCTAATCTCTCGATTTGTAAATTTTTAATGAAGCCTCTGATTCTCTAGTTATGTATCTGTATTTGAGACTTATTGTTTAATGAAAGTCAATTTACTTCCATATCTCTATAAAAGTTGTGTTAAGACACTTGGGCATGGATGATCCAATCGAGGGTAGTTATGTTCTTGTGATGTAGGTTTGATAACAGTGGCATCACAACCAGTTTTAATCAATTTCTTGTGATATTTTTTCCCCTAACACTAAATGACTCGGGCATGGACGATCTAGTTGGGTTGTTATTATTGAATTGTGATGTATGTTTGATTTCAGCTCATTAATAAATTCATTTAGTTCCTTGAAACCCTGAACCAAGAGGATCTTGTCTTCATAGGTTTTCCTCTTTAAGATACTAGAAGACCAGATGTCCATAGCCGACTTCTTCAATCTTCTCAAGTTCTCCCCCCTACTCACTCTTGCTACAACTTGCTGACTGAATTTAGATCAAGACCTCATCTACCTGTGCATACCAACCTATTTTTTTGAGTTAAAGTGATATAATCCTGAGTCTGTGTCCATTAGACCCCATTTAAAATGATTCATTATGACATACAAACTTATGGGTACTGGGTTTACCTCTGTCGCAATCCAGAGGTGACTTTTGGTGCTAACACTAAGATTGGAGACTATGACATATATTATGTGGTCCTCGATTTAGGATCATAATTCAATGTTATGATGAAGCAGACCTGGGAACTGATGGGAAAACCTAAGTTGATTTACTCTCCTATTAGGCTTAGGATGGCTAATCAATAGGCAGTGAGCCCCTTTGGAAGACTGGATCATTTCCCTATGGACATCGACGGGTTAAGGATGTTTGCAGAGTTCAAACTGATTGAGATAGTTGATGATAATTGTCCTTATCCTACGTTTTTGAGTATTGATTGGGATTTCAACAATTCGACTGTTGTTGACCTAAAAAAGAGAAGGATGAAATTTGAAGGTGACGGCCTTAGGGTCATTGCACCTCTTTTCCCTTATGACAGTCGCAGATACACAGAACCTATAAGAGAACAAGACCATGCCTATGAGCTAGAAAATATCTACAAACTGAAAGCAAGACAACAAGATTACATTAATCCTACAACATATGGAAATTTAAGCTGGCGAAATGAAAGTGCATGCTCATCAGATTTAGAGGAAGCATTGAAGAATTGGCAGAACAAAATGTATGAAGTCTCTATGCGGAGATGTGCCAGATTGACCAGTGAGTTCGTTAGATTGGAATAGAAGTAAGTAATATTTCCACATTTGATGGTTTAATGTAATATACCAGATATAAAATGTATGCAAAACATAAATAAAATGCTAGTAATGGCAGAATAACAACAATATAACCAGAACATTCACCACAATAACACTAAAATGATATAAGAATAACAACATAAATAACACTTTGAATCTGAAAGCAATGTTCACTGGCCTCCTCGAGGGGGAAACCTCCAGTTGAGTAGAGCTCTATTACAATAATATCCAAGCTAGGGTTCTCATACTCTCGACTCCTATTTATACTAAAAAGAAACATCTAGAGGAAGATCCTTCTAGAAGTGGAAGCTTCTATTAGGTCTTCTTACATCTGCCTTATTCTATTTTATTGAAAGGACTTATTAATATTAACCTTTATTACATCCAAATTTATTGTTCTATATATGTGCGGGTTAGGACCCTAACATGTCCACCCCCTTAAAAACAGCCTTGTCCTCAAGGCTTGAGATGGGGAAATTGCTGCATAATGGTAGTTGGTTCCCAAGTGGCGTCTGCTGGAGTTGTATCTTTCCACTAGACTAGCACTTCCTTGATGGTTCTTTGATGTAGGTGATGCTCATGCTAATCCAAAACAGATTCTGGTTGTATCCAAATGGATCCTTCTTCATCTAACTCTAGAAGGTTGGTTTGAATTTGGCACTTAACTCCAATCACCTTCTTTAAGCATGAAACATGAAAAACATTATGTAGCTTCAAATGGCTGGGCAAAGCTAACTGATAGGTGACTTGTCCCACATGCTTGAGCACGGTATAAGGACTATGAAATTTGGGTGCTAGCTTCTGACAATGCTCGGCCTTGAGGGAATTTTGCAGTCCAAGAACACCTGATCCCCTTCTGCAAATTGATGTTCAGAGAGACCTTGATCTACTTGTTTCTTCATGCGATTCTGTGCCATGACCAAATTCTCTTTGAGGGTACAGAGAAAGGCCTCTGGAGTTGTAAGTGTTAGGTCAACCACCTGGACCTTTGAGGCACCCGGTAAGTATGAGAGAACTGAAGGTGGCTTCTATCCATATACCACTTCAAAAGGAGTCATTTGTGTAGCCGTATGGTATGAAGTGTTATACCACCATTCAGCTAGGGGTAACCATTGAGCCCACTAATTTTTCTTTTCCGAGGCAAAACACCTCAAATATATTTCCAAACACTTGTTGACAACTTTCATTTGGCCATCAGTCTGGGGATGATAAGTTGTGCGGAGATGCAATTATGTGCCTTGTATCTTGAATAGTTTTTGCCAAAATTTCTTGTGAAAGTTGGGTCGTGATAAAAAACACTAGAGTGCGACATGCCATGAAGCTTGAAGACCTGATCCATGAATATTTGAGCCACTGTGGATGTTGTAAACGGGTATTGAAGGGCACAGAAATGAGCATACTTGGAAAGGCGATCAACAACCACCATGATGACGAATTTATTTCCCAATTTGGGTAAGACGGTAATAAAATCCATAGAGATATCCTTCCAAATAGCAGGTGGAATCGACAACGATTGTAGTTTTCTCAAAAATTTGATTGTTTCTCCCTTATTGCAGTGAGACATGTCACATTCAGCTACAAAATTATGAATGTCTTGTTTCATACCATCTCAGAAAAAGGAACGTTTGACCCTGTCATAGGTTTTGGTGAACCCAGAGTGCCCTGCTATGGGTGTAGGATGAAGCTTAGAAAGTACCATGGATTTAAGCTTTGATTGTTTACTTAAATACAAAAGGCCTTTGTATCGAAGTTCCTCATGGAGCCAAGAGTACCCTAGGGAAGCTGGAGCATTGGAATGCAATTGCTGGATCAACTGTGAACTTTTGGGGTCTTGTAGCCATTCCTGGCGAACAACTTGGAGCCAGTATGGTACAATGAATGAAAGAGAAAAAATGGATCCTTAATCTTCATATTTTTGGGAAAGTGCATCCACAACCACATTGTCTTTGCCTTTCTTATAAATGATCTCATAATCATATCCAAAGAGTTTAGTCACCCATTTTTGTTGTTCTGGGGAGGAAATGCGTTGTTCCAGAAAATACTTGAGGCTTTGATGGTCTGTCTTAATTTGGAACCATTTCCCCAATAGATAAGGATGCCACAAATCCACGACATGCAGAATAGCCAACATTTACTTTTCATAGATGGATTTTCCCATATTTCTTTTAGATAGTTGCTTGTTGGTGAAGGTTAAAGGTTGACCCTATTGCATAAGGACATCACCAATTCCTTTCCCTGAGGCATCACATTCCAACAAAAAGGTCCTTGTGAAATCGATAAGGGCGAGGACTGGAGTAGTGCACATGGCCATATTCAAGGTTTGAAAAGCTTAAGCAGCGGCTGGAGTCCAAGTGAAAGAGTTCTTTTTTAGGAGAGCAGTGAGGGATGCTACAATCTTCCCATAATTCCTAACAAACTTGCGATAATACCCTGTTAAGCCTAGAAATCCACACAAGATCTTAAGAGTCTTTGGGTGAGGATAGTCTTACATAGCTTCAATCTTTTTAGGATCCACCCTAACGCCATCTTTGCAAACCAGATGAACCAATTATTTTACTTCTGAGGTGCCAAAAGCACATTTAGACTGTTTCAGGAAAAGTTGGTGCTGAGAGAGTAGATGGAGAACTCGATCCACATGAGCAAGAAGGTCTGTCTAGGTTTTTCTATAGATGAGGATATCATCAAAGAAAACTAAGTCAAAATGGCAGAGAAAAGGATGAAAGACATTATTCATGAGGCTTTGGAAGGTGGAGGGGGTATTACACAAGCCAAAGGGCATGACCAAAAACTTATAGTGGTCCTCATGAGTTCTAAAGGAAGTCTTAGGAATATCTGCCTCTTTCATATGTATCTGGTGGTAGCCCAAATGAAGATCCAGTTTAGTGAAGAATTGGGTGCCACTCAATTCATCCAGGAGGTCATCAATGATAGGAATGGGGAATTTGTCTTTGATGGTTATTTTTTTGAGGGCATGGAAGTCAGGATACATTCACCAAGAACCTTTTTTCTTCAAGACCATGACCATAGGATATGAATAGGGTTTCATACTAGGGCAGATAATGCTTGCATTAAGGAGTTCCTGGACCATTTTCTCAATTTCATTTTTTTTGGGAAAAGGGGTGACGATACCGATGGATATTGGAAGGAAGACTTCCTAGTACAAGGGGAATGGAATAATCATGAACACCATGGGAAGGAGGGAGGCCTTGGGGAGTTGAAAATACCAATTGATGTTTAGAAAGGATGGCTTAGAGGTCTTGCGGTACGAAAGGTGTCTCTGTTGCTTGTATGGCATGGAGTTGGGCGATAAAACCAGAATGAACCTTTTTGAGCAGCTTTTCCATGCGATGGGAACTAATGATCTCAGTTGAACCTACGATGATGCCTTAGAACTTATATTGGTGGACCTCTTGGTCAAATTGCATGGTTAAGTATTTAAAATCCATGAGAATGGGACCCAAAGTCCTTAGCCAGTATGCACCCAGCACAATGTCACAACCTCCCATGTCGATAGAAAATATATGGGATTTCAGGTGGTAGTCACCAATTTGGAGACGCACATTTTCACAACACCCTCCACATTTCATGGAACCACCATTGGCAATCATGATTTGGAAATTATTGACATCATGGATGTAGCAATGAGTTTCTTGGGCAATGAGGCGATGAATAAAATTATGGGTGTTGCCACTATCAACCATAATGATGACCTTCTGATGCTTGATGTAACCGATTATCTTGAGGGTTTGGGGAGCAGAGAAGCCAGTGAGAGCATTGAGGGAAATGACTAGTTTTACTTCGGGAGGGTCTAAGGGAGGGATCATGTCAATGGATCTAGGTGATTCAGACATAGAGGGAGTCTCTTCATCTTCTTCTGAAATATCTTCAGAGATGGCCATAAAAATATTTTGTTCTTTACACTTGTGGCCCGGGAAATATTTTTCATCACAGTTATAACAAAGGCCTTTGAGTTGGCATTCAACCATTTCATTCTGGGTCAATTATTGGATCTTTAGTGGAGTAGAGGGAGTAGTGGGATTTACTGGTTTAGTGTGAGGGATGGAGGGTTTTCGGTTTTGATAAGATACAACCTGTTGTGCTTCTTTAGCTCTTTTGGTATCCTCCACCCAACTCTCAGGCCGAGCCATGAGAACATGGGCCCGAATTTCATCCTTGAGGCCACTGATAAAACACTCTTGGAAAAAGGCATCAGACATGCCCTCTGTTCTAAAAGCCAGGCGCTCAAAGGAAGCTATAAAGTCTTCCACTGTTTCTAATTGTTTCAGCTTTGTCAAATGGCCCAAATGGTTGGTTTCAGTGTCAAAGCATTCATAAATCTCTGCCACAAATTGTGTCCAAGCAATATACCCTTTACGAGAATTTTTTTTCCATTTCCACCATTGCCAACGTTCTTGATCTAGATGGAGAACACCATACCAGAATTTGGCCAAGTCATCTGTAATGTTGTATAAAGAGAAGTAATGTTCCATTTGGGTTACCAAACCAGTGGGGTCCGAGCCATAAAATTTGGTCACATCCACCCATGAAAGGCATAGGTCACATTGAAAGTGATGGTTCTACAAGGTATGGGAATGAGAGGAATTGTCACCTTCAGTATGTGGGGGTGAGGAAGAGGAAGGGTTATTTGTAGGGATATGCAGTTTGGTGCAGAGTGTCGAAAAGACTGATTCAAGCTGGGTGGTGAGGTCTTGTTTGGTTTTGCCCATTGAGGACTGCATGGTTGTATTGATGGTAGCGACATTTTCACTGAGCTGTTTCACTTCTTGTTGGGCCTCAATGAGACCAGAATACAAGGTGTTGAAGCGAGCTTCCAAGTCTTGGCTACGAGTATGGACCATGAGGATGGGGGAATTGAAAAGGGGCGGGCAGGGTAATTTTTTTTTCAAAAAAATGATATGGATGAATGTGATAAGGGTGAAGAGATGAATCCAATGGAATAGGGATGAAATAATGGTGAAAAAATTTCCAGACTTTTATTTTTTTTACGTCTGGTCTGAAGAATACTACAGAGAGGAAATGCCCAAATGCTTAACCAGAAAGAAATGTGTATTTACTTGGCAACCCAAACATAGTTGCACGCCAATAGATCCTGTCTATTTTAATTTGTTTATGTTTCTGTCCCCAAGGGTTAGGTATTCAAGGGTTCTACAGACAAGGGTTTTCCCTATGCTATAGCTCTTTGATATACGCGCGGGGTCCAATAGTAGTACTCAGCCCAATATCTTAGGGCACTAACTAAGGAAGATAGACCATACCCTTAGTCGTACTACCTGACTACCCAGGTACTAGAGAGTATCTTCCCGAGTGTTGTTCTTGGCAACACTATAGCAGTTAGGTGGCCGATCGGTTTATCTAAAGAGGGCTTCAGGTAGTCAAGGAAGATTCGCACATAGGTGTTGTCTGATGCGCTACCACTCGAAGGAGTACCAACAGGGGTTACAAGGGTGGCCAACAGATGTGTGCTTAAGTACCACTTGTATTTCCTGCATGTATGAATCCCTCTACCACGGGTTTATGCGCGTAACGATAGATCTTTGTGACTTAAAGACGCTGGAATGCGTCTCTACCCTGAAAAAAAATTAACCCACACTTTCTACCAAGGAAAGTGCTATGATACCACTTGTAATATACTAGATATAAAATGTATGTAGAACATAAATAAAATGCTAGTAATGGCAGAATAACAACAATATAACCAGAACATTCACCACAATAACACTAAAATGATATAAGAATAACAACAGAAATAACACTTTGAATCTAAAAGCAATGTTCATGGGCCTCTTCGAGGGGGAAACCTCCAGTTGAGCAGAGCTCTATTACAATAATATCTAAGCTAGGGTTATCATACCCTCGACTCCTATTTATACTAAAAAGAAGCATCTAGAGGAAGATCCTTTTAGAAGTGGAAGCTTCTATTAGGTCTTCTTACATCCACCTTATTCTATTTTATTGAAAGGCCTTATTAATATTGACCTTTATTACATACAAATATATTGTTCTACCTATGTATGGGTTAGGACCCTAACATTTAAATCATTTAGAGACATTTTTATTGGAATTTCAAGAAATTGTACCAGCACAACAAAGGTTGTTGGCACTAGACGAAGCCTTGAAAGAAACTCTAGTGAGATGGTGGGGAACACACAAGAAGAACATCACAGAGTGGGTACAATGTAACACATTGTTGACAATGCACTTTTCAGACCATGATGAAGGCTATGAAGTTCAATACACAGGTCAGAGTTTCCCTAAGGAACATGTGCGAAGTTGTGAGGAAGCCTGGAGCAACATTCCTAAATAACAATGGGTACATAAGTTCATTAACAATTTGGATACTACGCCTATCAACTGGTATATTCAAGAAGAACTGTGATTATCCACTTCATATTAGTACGATATGAATCATAACTTTATAGCTAGGTTTTTATTTGAGATTCAATACCCCACAATAGATCACGGTTTACAAATTGTAAGATAAAAGGTATTTGAGGAGGAACCTAACATCCCTTTTGAGAAAGAAGAAGATGAATGGACTGCACCTCTTCAGATATTACAAGGTTGTTATAATATTAATGCTGATGAAGATGATGATCCTTGGAATGTGAACTTCACAGAAACTGAAGGACAAAGGGACATAGAAGGGCTAGGTATTGAATTACCTTTTATTGGGAAGCCTATTAAAATTAAGAAAGTAATTATTGGAATAGAGCAAACACCTAAGTTGGAAAATGATGGAGATTATTCGGATGATTCTACTACTGATAAGATTACAAAATTACTACATGAATATCAGGACTTGTTTCCAACCAAGTTCACAAACATGAAGGGAATTAAAGGGCCCATGGGAGAAATGAAGATCCCTTTGAAACCAGATGCAAGGCCAATCAAGAACAGACCTTACAGACTGAATCTCGAGTATAAACAAAAAGTTAAGATTGAATTAGATAGAATTATGAAAGTAGGAATCATATAACCTATTGAAGAATCTGAATGGATCAGCCCTATTGTGGTCCAAGATAAGAAGTCAGGAGAAATCATAATCTGTGTAGATCTAAGAAAATTGAATGATGCATGTTTACATGATCCATTTCCTACACCGTTTACTCATGAAGTTTCAGATGATGTACAAGGGCAAGAAGTTTACTCTTTCACAAATGGATTTTCAGGCTATCACCAGATCATAATTAATAAGGAGGACAGACATAAGACCACATTTGCAACATAATGGATTTATTTTCAGTACACTATGATGCCTTTTGGTTTGAAGAACACACCAGCCATCTTCTCCAGGTTGGTGGTCGAAGCATTTAAGGAATTTTTACATAAGTTTTTGGAATAATATTTTGATGATTGGATTGTTTTTATCCTATTAAAAAATCATATTGAATGTTTGAGACTAATGTTGGATACATGCATGCAATGTCAGATTGATATGAACCTGAAGAAGTGCATTTTCCTTTCACCTTTTGGAGTGTTGTTAGGACACATTGTATGTAAGCACAGGTTGTTGGTAGATCCTTCCAAGATTGCTATCATTGTTGNAATGTTGGGGGGAAGAATATGAAGGACACACTGGGTACTACAAAATTTTTATCAAGGGATACTCACAGATAAATGCACCCATGGAAAGGCTACTAAAGAAATATAGTCAGTTTTGATGGACAAAGGAATGCCAACAGAGCTTCGACATACTCAAGAAGAAAATGGTTACTGCGCATATTTTGGTTTTCCCATATTGGAGTAAGGAATTCCATGTTCATGTCGATGCTTCATCCATCACATTAGGAGCAGTCTTAGCACAACCAGGAGCAGGAGATATTGACCACCCTATAGAATTTGCTAGCAGTAAAATTTCTACACCTGAAATAAGTTACATTACCACTAAAAGAGAAGGCTTAAGCATGGTATATGTGCTGTAGAAGTTTAGACACTACTTGTTGGGAGGAAATTTTAAGATGTTCACTGATCACTCTACATTGAAGTACTTATTCAAAAAGACAATGTTGGGGGGAAGAATATGAAGATGGCTATTATTATTTTAGGAATATGATTTTGAGATCATGGTCAAGATAGGAAGAATGAATAAGGGACCTGACCACTTATCTAGGTTGAAACATGGAGGGGAACCTAGCAGTTTGGATGATACACCATCAGACACACAGTTGCTGGCCATCAAAAAATTCGATGATCACTTTGTCGAGATAGTCTAGTTCATGTCTAAAGGAATGGAACCTCGCAAGTATACAATTATTTAGAAGAAACAATTGGTGTCTGTGTTGCATATTTTCAGCTTATATCTCGACAGTTATATAATATGGGACCATATGAGATCTTGAGGAGATGCATTATGGAGGTAGAAAGACCATTGATTCTTGCAGAATCACACAAAGGCATTGTAGGAGGACGTTATGAAGGGAAATAAACAATGCATAAGGTTCTCAAAGCTGGCCTATGGTGGCCCACTTTACACAAGGATGCTAAGGAGTACTACAGAGCCTGCGATGTATTCCAAAGAGTAGGGAAACCTTCCAGAAGGGATGAGATTCCTTCAGAACCTCAACTAACTTTACAGGCATTTGAGAAATGGGCCATTGATTTTGTGGGGCCTATCGACCCACCAGGAAAGCGCACAGGAGCTCGATACATCATCACTGCGATAGAGTATTTAACCAGATGGGCATAAGCAAGAGAATTTAAGGACTATAGTGCAACTACAACTATGTGGTTCATATTTGATGATATCATAACCATATTTGGATGCCCGAAGACCCTTATGAGTGATCAAGGTACACATTTTATTAATAAGACTATTGAAGCCTTGACTCAGGAACTTGAAGTTCACCATTAGAGGAGAACACCATAACATACACAGGTGAATGGTATAGTCAAAGATTTCAATAATATCTTGGAGACAACATTGAAAAAGATTTGCAGTGTGAACATAGATGATTGGGATTTGAGAGTGCCAACAATGTTATGGGATTATAGAACTACTTACAAAAAGTTAACAATGTAGACTCCCTTTAAGCTAGTTTATGGCTTAGAAGCAGTGGTACCTATAGAATATTTGTTTCCCATATTAAGAATTGCATCATTTACAGGTATGGATGACACCAAAATTGTTCAAGATAGGCTTGCATAGTTGCTGGAAATAGATGAAGATAGGTTTATTGTAGGATTTCATCAGCAGGTACAAAAAGAATGAGAAAAGGCTTACCATGACAGGCATATCAAGAAGAAAGCATTTAAGCAAGGATATTTGGTATTGGTATATGACAACAAGTTCATGAAGCATCTAGGGAAGTTCTTGACACATTGGCTTGGGCCATTTGAGGTCACCTATGTTACAGAAGGAGGAGCATAGTTGAAGACTCTTAATGGAGAATGGAAGGATGGTGTTGCACCTCTTTCGTCACCTAAGTGAGCAAAACAAAGGTTCTTACAAGCTTAGTTGGGTTAACTAAGCAAGACATATGTAAAGGAAAGGGTTAGAAAAATAAATATAAAAGAAAAAACTAAGAATTAAACTAAGAAATAAAAGAACAACTAAACTATTGACAATAAGGACATAAGAACAAAAAACCAATAAGACTCATGTCACCAATGGCAAGGATTATATTAGTGAAAGAAAACACCAAGAAGAAAGAGAACCATGAGTCCTTTCTTCCTCCAAGGGAGGGCTCTTGGACCCCCACAAATAAGCTCTTCTTACAACTTTGAATGAAAATGGTGAAAGAATCCTAAGCTAATACACTCAAGAGGTGAGATGGATTGCCCAATGTAATGGTGCTAGTATACTCTTGATGAGAATAAAGGATTCCTGAAGAGAATAGAACCAACATAACTTTTCTATTGAATTCTTTGACAATGAAGTGCACCCATGGCCTCGTTTTATAGCACCTCTTTGAGGTATTGTGCAACCAACTTGTAGTGTGAAAAGAGGCTAATTAGGGAATTTTTAGGTCTTTGACCAGCCACCCAGTCGGATCCAGTCGAGATTTGGGTGTCAAATCAACTTAGAAGCTAAACCAGAAGTGGGTGGGAGGTCAATCAATCTCATAAATGTGTCATTCTAAGATGTGCATGGCTTTTAGTGACCATAGAAGTGCATCGGGTGCATGTGCGCTTTTCCTGCATTTCTATTTTGCACATGTGCATGCGCACCCTGTGTAGTCATAACACACTTTAATTTTATCACTGGTTGTATAGTTTTGGACCTTTTGGAAATGATTTTGTGGTAATTTTGGTCCATGGGTGACATCATAACTGTTTGACGATGCTGGATTCTTGTAACCATTTGCAGACGAAATTTTAGTGATAACAGATGCCCCCTGATGGATGAGGTTAGGAGCATATGTATAGCTAAAATTCATCAATGTTTCTTCTACTGAGAGTGTCGTTGTACGAGAGAGTGATAGTGAGAGTGTCAAGAGTTACCCGTTGGAGGGCAGGGATGATTTTAAGGATGGAAATTTATTTTAAAATGTAGAAACATTGGCGAATCTTACTAATCCTTCATATGCCAACTATAAATGATTGGTGATATTTTTGTAAAAATATTCAAATTTCTAATTATTTTATATATATTTTTATAAAATCTTGACAATTTTAAAGGTAACATAATTTTATCCTATAGAATTTGGGCGAATCATTTTTAAAATAGCAAATCTCGTTTTTGGAAAAATCATGGAAAATTAGCCCAGGAGCGAAATTTAGCCCCTAAAATCATCCCTATTGGAGGGAGAAGAGAACCTGTAGAACCCAACCTTCCATAAGGTGTGTAAAAATAAACTATGTACAAATGAGGCGGGCATGCCCCATGCTTGTGTCATGTAACTCAAAAAGGAATGGTGTGTTGATGTAGACAACTCTGGTGCCCTCGGGAGTGGTCGTGATAAAGGAAGAAGACAATTCTGTGGAGGAACATACTCTGAATAATAGGCAGTGACATCTGTAAGAAATATCATGGATTTTGTAGGAATTAATAGCCCAGCCAAGTTCAGAGGTCTTCGGAAAATATAAGAAATAACTGCAATAGTCACAAAGTAAGACCCATCGTAACATGAGAAAGTGTTGAAGTCAAATGTTACGGGGGTCAACGACAGCAGGGAGAAATTGTGGTTCTCCCTGTGCTGTCTGAGACCTCTCATTGGAAAGGTAATGAGAGTTAATATAGTGTCACCCTTTTGGAAAACTGCACTGATGTCAACAAAAGGGGGACGCAATTCCCAGAAGCAAAGGGCTTCATGAAATCTACTAGGTGAGGTTAGGAACTGGAGGAGGTACATGGATGAAGTCAAGATGTATGAAGACTCAAGACTACCCTTGGTTGGGGGTATATGTGAAGTATAAGTGGTCGCAACCATTCAACTAGGTCGAGTGTCAAGGGGACAACAAGATGTGGGATAAGTTGTGCTAGAGGCGGGACAAAGTGAACAAAATTAGAGGGCAGAGGTAAGTGGCCTGTGGGATACTCGGAGTATATGGATGATGTCAACAGGGGTAGATGATAAGGAGTGCCCCAACCAAGGGTGACATGGGTTGCGTTTGCCAAAAAGGGAAGAAGGTCACCAAAGGTGACGACAAAAAGATATGTAAATGCTGGAAACAAAGGCTTTTTACAATTTACCAAACAAATAAAGAATAATTTGGGATGAGTGTACAAATACAGAAAGAGGTGCCCCAATGCAATATGGTTGGGCTGGTGAGGGCACAATTTTCTTGGAGAATTGGTGGAGGGTGGGGGCCCCATGGGTGGGTTTCTGTATGAGGTAGATGAAATGGAGGGAAATTTGCAAATGGGAAAACTGATTGTGGATGAAATGGAGAGTTCATGATACTACGAAGGTGCATTCAAAATAGAACTTTGAAGAGATAATTTGGGAGTCCATTAGGAAAGCTAGAAAAATGAGGAGAAGGAGTATGTGGATGATTCACGACATGATGTAATACTATCATGACTCCCATCCCTAAAGGGTTGAAAAACAACATGAGTTTCAAAGTACCAAAGGGTGCTATGAATGGGACAACTCATGCAGAGGAGAGTGCTACTGGGTGACAGTACTGAAAAATGAAATAGAGGTGTCGATATTGCAGAGTCGGAGATGGGGATCCTAGAGGCAAATGTCAGAGGGTGTGACTAGAGATGCAACTACGATTCAGAGGGAATGATTACATGCTAGTGTTGATTATATACTTGAAGGGGTTGTGATGATGTATGATGACCAAGTACCTTCACACATGAAAGCCAAATACCTGACGTGAACAATATCTGAAGAGAATCGAACATATAAGAATTTATTTGATAATTTTGAACATGAGCATGTGTACCTAGATGGGGTATGAAAAAATGGCACCCCAGGGGATAAGGATAAAAACTAGCCCGGGGAATTTCTTGATGTAGATGACAAAATGTTGATCTTGTGGTTGAAGACGGATCGAAAAACGGACACTCGGAGCTCCCGGAATGGTGTTTGGAATTTTGGCGGAAAGGCCTATATATAGTTGTAGGGCCCACATTGCCACCTCATTTGTGCTTGCTTCCAGAGTGACTGGATGAGAGGTATTCAGAGGAGATTTGGAGATTCTGGGAGAACAAGGCAGTTGATTCAGGACCAGTGAGATTTATGTTAGTAGTCTTATTGTTCTGCATGGAAGTAGGTTTTCAATTTATGGGCAGGGCCTGTATGGAGGGCCGTACAGGGGATTTTATGGGTGTGGGCCCCCCAGTGCACAGGCGATCCAAAAATATGCACACATGGGAGCACACCTGTTATCCAGATAATCATGAATGGGTGAGCCCTTAGGGGGGACAAAGGCATGCATGATATGCGCACCTATTTGCTACACAGTTGCGCATGGGTGCACGACTGTGTAGTGGACAGGTGCACTGTGATGAGTGCATGTGTTCGTGATAAGGGCACATGGAGGCACCCTTATAGGGTGGGCATGCACGTATGCATGCGCACTTGTGGGATGGATAGGAGCACCTGCATGCACTCCTGTGGGGTGAACAGGCATGCATATGTGTGCACCTATGGGGTGAACAGGCTCGCACCTTGGAGGCAAGGCTGACAGGTGCAAAACTTATCTTTTTTTAATGTGTTTTATGGTCAATATGGCTGACCTAGGACTATATTGTGTGGTTGCAAGCGATCATTTGTATGATGTTGGTCCATTGGCAAGAGCGGGACTGGTCACAGCTGAGGGATGCCATGGATATTGAGGAGTCAGTGGTTCATGCCACTTTGGCAGCCTATGGACTACTGAATTTCTTCGAGTGCCCATTGATACAGGCACAGGAGTATCTCCTACAGTTTCTAATCCAGATGTGGAGTCCAGACCTGCATTGCTTTATGGTGCGGGGAGAGAAGATTTCCTTCACTGGGGTGGAGGATATATATTTTTTGACTGGGCTCCCTTTTCGAGGAACACCCCTATCGACGAAGCTGGTGTTACCTACGGACGTGTCGTTAGTGACCTTGGACCGATGGTATTGTTTGAGGGAGAACTATATGTTAGGATCTGTAGTGAGTATTGGGGCGATGGATACTTTAGCTCATTGTTGTGTAGTAGCGATGATTGTGAGGGTATATGGGTCCCTCGTGACTTAGCGGATCATTGGTGGTCAGCTGAGGGTTATGGGGAGGGAACTGGCTGGCGAGCATTTCGCCTAGGGTTTGATGCTGCATGCCAGGATGGTAGGGCAGCTGGACACATGTCGAACAACAGACTCAGGGAACTTTGCCTTTAGGTCCATCGTGGTGGCTTGGTTTTTGGAGAGGGTGTCGATGTTCCACCCTAGAATTTTATTGGGCGCTCCTGGTGCACGAGAGCTGTGACTGAGGTGGTAGTCGATGATTTTGGTTCGCCACCGTGGTGGCAAGGGTGGCCATTTTTCACGACTGAGGCGATATAGGTGTGGTGGAAGATGTTGCAGGTCATACTACAGTATCCATACTGTGGTGTTGACTTCTGGGGTGATCCAGACATGGTGTTACCTCCAGGGGAGGTGTTTGATCACCGAGGTATGTTTGTGATTTTGATATGTTGATTTTTGAGATATCATGACATATGTAGTTTGTATAGATGCTGATACTATCGTGTGGTTGTTTGGATGTGCAGATGTGGGACCTCACGGGCGTGAGGTTGAGATGATGAGAGCGTCGGCTCGCTAGGAGTTGGGGAGACTACCACGGGGAGGGCCGTGGGTAGGGGAGATATGTCGGTGCAAGGACGCCAAGGAGAGACTAGATGGTGATGAGAGAGCAACCAGGAGACGTTGTTTTGATGACCCTGGTGTCGAGCCATCGCATGCTCCTTCGGTGGAGGCCGGGGGAGATTTTGAGGATATTCGCCACTGCTTAGAGGTGGTGCTATAGAGCGTGCCTGAGGGCATGTGGTCACACATCTAGGATGAGGGAATCCTAGAGTAGTGTATGGGATTTTCACTGATGTGGCAAGCCATGGTGGGGCGAGCAACAATAGCAGGTGCTGCAATGACCAGACGGTTACCTCCTAGTCCAAAGGGACCAGTAGTGGGTGGGGAACCACCACCTAAGGGAGGGGCAGGAGGTGGTGCTCTAGAGGCACATTGAGTGTTGTTCGATGTATGTTTGTATTTTTGTATATAGGCTGGTGAGCCCATTTTTGGTGTAGTGAGACCAGTTTTGTACTGAGGTGCTTCACTGGCTTGCGGATTTTGTATGCAATGTATGTATGTAAACATTTTGATGGCACTAGTGATCAATTTATATATATATATATATATATATATATATATATATGAGTATACATTTTGGGGTCTTTGTGATGCTTACATGTGTTTTGTAATGTGTTGATGATGTCTAATCTATATATGCTGTGACAGGTTCTTGATGGTTTATGTGTGTGTAGGTGTATCTTGATGTGATATATGCCAATCTAACACCATGTTAGCTAAGTTATCTGTAATTTGATTCAATTATCTTGGAATATGTGTAAATGTAATGAAATCAAAATGTTGATGTAAAATTCTAACTTCTAGGTATTTGTGAAAGAGGCAAAGATCACGGAAATGATACACATTGTTGAGCTAGAGGACGACTAGTTGAGAGTCAAGAAAGATGATAAGGTGACGAATATGATGATGATTTGCATCGGTGAGGAGGCCAATGACGACAGTGTATTCAGCTTGGTTGTTGGTTGTTGAACCCAAACATATGCTGCTAGAGTGGAGCAATTCATGTGAGGGGGAATAGGGGAAGCAATTCATGTGAGGGGGAATAGGGGACCCAAGCTGCCGAAGCGAGATTTTGTGTCCAACGACTGGCGTCATCAGTGTAACCGATGTGGTAGGCCGGTGGAGGAAGCATCTGTCAATAGCATAAATGATAGTTTAGATGTGAGGGATGGAAAAAATATTAAAAACACTATAAAAGAAATAACCTAAAGTAGAATGGCTACACTTAGGTGTAAAATTTCTTTAAGTATAACCTGTTGATGGGTTCTTTGAGAGAGAGGCCTTCGGGGGAAGCCAAGATATAGGTGCCTTTGGTGAGGCAATGTTGGATAATGTAGGGGCCATGCCATAGTGACTCAAATTTTCCGTGACTGAGGGTATCATGAGCGATATCGTAAGCAAGGATGAGGTCGCCTTCTTGAAATGAGCAAAGGTTGACATGGCGATCTAAGGTGGCCTTTGATCATTTTTTGGTCACCTCATTGTTTTGTAATGAAGATCAACGATCTTCATCCAGGGATTCTAAGTTCAGCAAATGCCACTCAATTGGAGCAGTGTCGGGTAATAGCTCAATTGTGGTGTGTAAGGTGGGAATTTCACACTCAATGGGAAGAGTGGCCTCAACCCCATGGACTAGATGAAATGGTGTGAAACCAATGGTTGTTTTCACAATCGTACGGTAAGCCCATAGCACAGAAAATAACATATGATGCCAATTGGTCAGATATGACTGTCGCCATGTGGTTTTCTTTGGGTGAAGAAGAAGCAGGGGGAACGATGCAATGAGATTGCGATGGTTCACTTGACATAAACCAAATATTGAAGTACTGAGGAGTACCAGTGGTGGTTGAATGTAAAATTTTCATAGGGAAATGTACGAGAGAATTTGGGGGATTTGGGGGTAAATCCTCGGATAAGTCATCCAATAACCATGGAGGAATAGGGAGTGCCTCTGGTTCAGGAGAAATGATATGAAGAATCTGAAGTGGTGAGGTAAGGTCAACCATCGATTCTGTAGGGGGCGTAGGGGTTTAAATCAGGGTCATTTGGTGGTGCTTGTATTCAATGATCATAGGACATTGATATGTGAAATGATCTAAGGATTCACATAGAGAGCAAGGGCATCTCATACGTTCATTGACTGATGTTGTGACATAATGGATGTTAGTGGTTTTTGGTAGGGATGATGTAGCTAGATTGGGTTCATGCTGGAAGCTTTGGCGTATTGCGACTAATGTCTGTTGGAAGTGACATAGTGCGGGGCAATGGTGTGTATAATGGCCATATTTTGAACATATAGCATAAGAGAATTTGGTTTGTAGCCCTTTGCTATGTGAGTTAGGGGAGGTAATGGTAGTACTTGCTACAGTGGAAAGAATTGATGGTGTTTGATTGAGTGGAATTAGGTTACGTAACTTGGGTAGAGATGGGCATTTGTTGGTTGGGTGTCCATCTTTCTCACATAGCGCACAAGGAGGTTGGACGTGTGGGGAAAGTGGAGATGTGGGCTCCTTCTTCTTTCACCTACCCCCAACTGTGGTAGGGAGGTTAGTGAGTGGGGGTGTAGAGGGTATGGTGGGAGTGAGTATGGGAATCGTCATTGGGATTCTATCCATTTGGGGGGGAAGGGATGGTTGAGGGACCATCTCTGGTGGATGTAAATACCAAATTGGAATTGCTAACACCATATTAGGGAGGGTAAGCATTGTGGCTACTTGGAAAGCTTGTACGCCCGGTGGAGGGTAGAAGAAGGGGATTTGAGTAATGGCTTGGGGAACTGTCTCCCAAACTAGGATATGGCCTTAGGGAGAGGTGAAATCATGAACTGGTGGAGTTGACGAGTTCACAGGAGGCTCATGAGGGGGGAGCTCTAAGATTAGTGGGACATCAGATATGATAGAAGCCTCTCTAGGAGGAAGGGTATCCTCTATGTCAGTTCCATTGGATGATAAGACACATACTTGATTGGAAGGATGAAGGAGCAGTGGTGCACCATGGTAAGTTCCTAACAATGATGGGTCTTTGAAAATTTTGGGACCCATTTCGATGAGTGGGTATGCGTCATGACTCATGTGGATGAGAGGGAGAATGTTATCGATGTTGGCAGAAGGTTTAGGCTCGTAATGTGAGACTTGGTCAATGGTAATGATCTTCCCATTATGGGGGAACATCATTGTTTGAAAGACAAAAGAGGCAATTGCCTTCATAGCGTACATGTAGCTACGACTGAACAAGATATTATAATCGAGTGGGGCATCGATAACTTCAATGCCGATGAGAATGGTCTTAACCCCGAGTTCTACAGGGACATTCTAGAAGAGCCCTTCAGGAGAATATGGTTGTCCGTCATAAGATCTTAAAGTAATGGCAGATGGTATGAGTTCGAGGGAACCAAGTTTCTGCCATACAAACTTGGACATAATGCATGTGGATGCACCTTCATTGATGATGCACCGATGAACTGTAATGTTTCAAATTTTTATTGGGTTTTGAAAAGAAATTAGAGCGGGAAGGCGAGGTTCTCCGCTGTTGAGATCAAATGTGATGAGTTGAGTATCTATGGGGTCGACTGGCCCCAAGGTGGAAAGTAATGATTTCTACTAAGTGGGACAATTTTGAAGGACTTCTAAGACTAACATGGTAGCCAAGGATTGTGCTAAGTCATTGACCAAACTATAATTATGAGCCACCCTAGCCTGGGGGTTGTGGACATTTCTGCGCAATGGGATGCGAGGGATGCGAAGAGGTATTTCGACGTCAGGGCAAGGGATTACCAACGAGGGTCCCGTTGGTGTTGGGTTTGTTTCTGGGGGAATGGAAGGAGACTCAACGGGTGCACAGTATTGACAACTACGTGTTTGCAAAAGGATTTCTTCCTCACTGGTGAGGAGGATAGTATGATCTACAAGATTGTTTGGATTGAGGTATTGTCCCAACTATGGTGGGGTAGGCTGCATGTCCTGTTGGGTGTTTATCACACCCTGGTGCAGAATGGGATTCTGCAGCATGGCTGGGGGGGGGTTGTTGCACATACTATTGTGGGGCCTACTATGGGGCATGTGGTGCTGGAGGATGTGGTAGATTGCCTAAGTCTTTCAGCCGTTTAAAATCAGTGATTTGGTGGCAATGATGAGTATAATGACCAAACTCACTACAAAGGGCACAAGGGAAGGTGGTTCTAACAGTATTGTTATTTCTCCCTTGACACCTATTGTTATTTCCCTCGTGGGGGTTCTGATTCCCTAGATTTTGGTTGCCCCCAATAGGTTGGTTTTGTTGGGGGTGATTCCCACCTTGACTTGGTTTGTTATTGTTCCTATTTTTTCCTTTCTTTTTGGAATTATTCAACTGATGGGTTGGATTTTCCATATTCAGCTGTTCAAAATTTTGATATTGTTGAAGGGGAGAGGGTTGAACGAAATTCACCCCAGCATGAGGGTGTAGGGGAGCCATGGGTTGTGGAGGACCAGGGAATGGAAAGTATAGATTCTGTGGGAGTTGTGATCTGTAAGGTACATAGGAAGGTGTAGCACTTTCGCTAGTACTTAGAGTATAAGCTGAGGTAGAGGGGGTACCATAACTTGTTTGGATAGGTGGGTGTATTGGGGGTGTCGGTGGTGGCCCACTGACAGGTGGAGGAATAGTAACGGGGTATGGTTGTTAATAAGGGGGTGGGGGGTAATAAGATGTTCCACCATATGCCGACAGATATTGAGGTGTGCCATACATTGGTGGTTGTGAGGGTTGTGGACTGTGGTGTGTGGTAGTACCAATCAATCCGTCTAGTGAGTGAGACATCTCGGGTTTTTCTTGATCGAATGGCACAGGTTTTGGGAGATCAGGAAGTACTGTGTATAAGTACCCTGATTGTGAATATATGAGGTCGTATTGTTGAGCCTTACTGATGGGTTCTTCTTCTTATTGAAGGAAGGTGGAAGCTATATTTTTACCGAGGAGAGAGACAAGTGATCTGAGAAACCAGTCAAGACACTATTGTTTGGTGGTTTCAGCTTTGCACAAACTACGTCGTCTATGCCACTCGTGAATATGATCAGCGATATGTGTGGCTAAGGTTTTTTTGAAATTAGAGAGTAGTTCAATACCATTATTGTGGTGGATTGGTAATTGGAAGAAGGTCAAAAATTCTTTGGCCAAGGACTCGAAAGTCGCATGGGACTCTGATTTTTCATCTACATACCATTTGGCTGATGGGCCAGTGAGTGTGCGTTGAAATAATCGTAGTCTGATGGAATCATACATAATGCTATTGGAAGAGCACCATAGGTGGAAAGTCATGACATGGTTGGCAGGGTCCTTCAAACTTGGGGATGTCTGAAGGTAGTTTTGTAGGCATTGCAGGCCATGTGGGGTCATGCAATATAGGATCATTTGTGAGTTTTCTTAGATCTGGTATATTAAGAGAGGCCAAATATGGAATCTATAGTGGGGGGAATGAGGATTAGTTCCATCCATGGTGTGAGTGTTCTGTGAACCTGACCCTTGAGGGGGGATAAGTGGATTGGTACTTCCTCCTTGAGAGGAAGTTGGCCCCCCGCTTTTGTGTAAAGGAGAGCGAGTGGATGGAGGGACTTGGGAAGTGGACCCAAGTAATGTGGAACTAAGCAAAGATGATCCTAAGATAATGGAACTCACTGGAGTGTGAGAAGGTGGGGCCGATGAGTTGGCAAGACTAGGAACTCCTCCAAAAATAGGAGGGAGGTTTAGCAAGCGTCTGGAACGACGGGGTTTCTGTGGGTCCCCTATGATTTCCGACTAGCCGAGTGGATGTGTGCGAAGTGTGATGAGAGAAAATAAACAAGAGCCTTTGTTGCAAATTTTGAACTTAACACAATATATATCTAAATCAAAATATAATTAGAAGTGCATCATACATAAAGTGTTTTGAAAAAGAAGCATATATGTGGATAAGTGGATTTTGTCCACATGGGGAAGCAAATAAAACAAATGCTCACATCCTAAAAGACATAATGTCCTTCCTCTCAAATAGCATTGGACCTTCCAATAGTACTCAATAGTGGGGTCTGAAATCACTGAAAGAGAAACTAGTGAAGGATGAAATAATCATTTATAATGAGGGGTAAAGGGGGCATATCCCGAAAGAGCTGGCGATATTTCCCAATAGCCACACAAAATCCGATCAAGGTGCAATTGTAGCCCACAATTTCCACCTGGGTAGATGTCCTAAAATTTGGTCACTAGGTACCTTGGTCAAAGTGCGGCATTTAGATTTTCAGCCTAAGAAATGGGTCACGGGCTGGATCCCATCCAAGAGGTGGGTGCCTCAAGGGGGGATGCACAAAACAACCAAACCTCAGCCTTCAACCCTTCATGGGTATCTCCCTGCCTTATGGTGTTAGGAACACTTGACTTGGAGGATTTAAAGTTACCTATTTGACAACTTCTATTGTTTTGACAATGTGAGAACCAGATAACGGGGAGTTATTTGGATGACTATCCCCAAAATCCTACCTAGACTAAAAAAATTCTTTTGGCACCTCCTGTGGAGGAAAACTTGGTGAGTTTTTAGAAAAAATTTAGATGTGGTTGTTTGAGAGATTGGGGGTGTGAACCAACCTCGTTGAAATTAAATCTAAGTGGATAGTTTCGTCAAGAAAAGGGTGGGGTGTTTTAGAATCCCTTTGGAGGAAAATTACTTTGACCTTCACATTTTGAGAAGAAAACTATGTGAGTGATAAGTGACTTTTGTGTGTGAATGAGTGAAAGTGTGCCAATGTTTTAATGAATTAGGTGTCACCTTTCTACATGTGGACTTCGCTCGGTCCTTACAAGTGTTGATTACCTGATTATCTAAATTCCTTTGGTACAACCTTGCGTAATTCAAAAGTCCCTAGGAAACTAGCATGTGGACATGTGGGTCCTTTACTATTCCTTTAACTCCCTATTTGTGATTTAATCTAAGAAAAAATTTGAAACTATCCTAGATTGTGATCATGTGGGCATGTATGGGCCCATTACAAAACCTTTAAACTTCCCTAGTGATTTAATCTAAGAAAGTAAATTTCAACACTATCCTTTCTTTGTAGCATGTGGGCATGTATGGGCCCATTACAATCTTAAGATGTGTTTGAAAAATAAACTATGAGGAGTCCCGAGAGGGGTTGTTGTCCTCTCCTAAAGGTTTTAGTCTTTTTTTAAGGGAGATGAAATTGTCCTACAATCTTTTTCTGATTCTCAAGGTCACTTGGAAGTGCAAGAGAAGAACATACTAAGCGATTGTTATCCAAATTCTAGTCCCAATGCAAGTTTTATGTGATTACAAATGATTCCAACTTATACTTTGAGTCAAATCAAGCCATCCATGTGGAAAAATGAAATCAAAAGAGGAATTAATGATTTTAAACCCCCTAAGTGCCTATGTGTTTTGACTAATCCCTTTATATGAAGAGGGAACTAAGTGTGGTGCAGCTTACAACATACATGAAATCACTTTTAAGAAGGCTAGGGGCCTTCCCCAAATCACAAAAAACCTTACAATGTGTATTTTTCTGCACAGGTGCACGGGTCTCAAAGTAGACAGAGGCACACTGAGCGCCTGTGCACAGACCGAAATAGGATTTTGGGTGCAGGTGCATAGAACAACACTATGATTTTGGTGCACATGCGCACGATGCATGACTATGGGCCAATAAACCCACGCACAACTGATACATGGCCGTGAAAGAAAATTCTGAATGGAATTCTCTCAATTCATATTTGAATTGGATTTTTTGCAAGTCAGCTTCGGCCGGTTAATGCACCTGCAGGTTAAATAAACCAAAAGAAGAGCTATAAAAACCCAAATGGGGTAGGAAATTGATACCTTTCCCCAGTGGAGTCACCAATCTGTTGCGCCTCTTTCGTCACCTAAGTGAGAAAAAAAGAGGTTCTTACAAGCTTAGTTGGGTTAGCTAAGCAAGACAGATGTAAAGGAAAGGGTTAGACAAAGAAATATAAAATAACAAACTAAGAATTAAACTAAGAAATAAAAGAACAACTAAACTATTGAGCATAAGGACATAAGAACAAAAAACCAATAAGACTCATGTCACCAATGGCAAGGATTATATTAGTGAAAGAAAACACCAAGAAGAAAGAGGACTATGAGTCCCTTCTTCCTCCAAGGGAGGGCTCTTGGACCCCCACAAATAAGCTCTTCTTACAACTTTGAATGAAAATGGTGAAAGAATCCTAAGCTAATCCACTCAAGAGGTGAGATGGATTGTCCAATGTAATGGTGCTAGTATACTCTTGATGAGAATAAAGGATTCCTCAAGAGAATAACAACAACATTACTTTTCTATTGAATTACTTGACAATGAAGTGCACCCATGGCCTCGTTTTATAGAAACTCTTTGATGTATTGTGCAACCATCTTGTAGTGTGAAAAAAGGCTAATTAGGGAATTTTTAGGTCTTAGACCAGCCACCCAGTTGGATCCAGTCGAGATTTGGGTGTCAAATCAACTTGGAAGCTGATATAGAAGTGGGTGGGAGGCCAACCAATCTCATAAATGCACCGTTCTCATATGTGGATAGCTTTTAGTGACCACAATCACGCATCGGGCGCATGTGCGCTTTTCCCGCATTTCTGTTTTGCACATGTGCACGCGTGCCCTATGTAGTCATAGCGCACTTTAATTTTATCACTGGTTGTATAGTTTTGGACCTTTTGGAAATGATTTTGTGGAATTTTGGTCCATGGGTGACCTCATAACTGTTTGACAATGATGAATTTTTGTAACCATTTGCAGATGAAATTTCAGTGATAATAGATGGTTTATTAAATGAGAATCGATTGAAGTTGTATTATGACAACCAGATGCCTTGCATCTCTCAATAAAAACCAAGGAAGAAGGGTCTAGGTACCAAGTGTAGTTGAAATTGGGCATTGGACAAGAACAACAGTGTGCACACGACAGGGGGGAACAAAGAAGAAAGAACAGGCCGCTCTTCATAGTCTGCAGTTGAAATGATACATAAGGTTCAACCCTGCAGTGACTTGGGATGAGTCATAGGTGAGTGTTGGTGGCCTGTTGGCCCTTGGTTATGTATTGAGGAAGAAAGCAAATACTAAGGAAGAAGAAATAGGAAGTATGAAGAGCACAGAAGGAACACAAATTGAGGAAGGGTTGAAGTGGTTAGAGAAGTAGAAAATAAGGAGCGAAGTAAGGAAAAACAAACCGTTGAAAGAGAATATCAAGAAAGACAGATCAACAATGAAGAGGGATCGTGGTCAACTTAGCAAGCGGAAGAAGACACCGATGGGTGCTTTGGAGCACCTCGCAGAAAAGAAAGAAGAAAAGGATGGTGAAGCCCTTAGAATGCAGGTTATGTGGGACCTGGGGTTTTGGCACCTAGGGTTTTGGCATCTAGGGTTTTGACACTTACGCTTCAGCCTAAGGTTGTCCAAGAGTCATGAAATGTATAAATAAAGGTCAAAAAGAGTCAGGAGGGTTGGTTAATGATTATTATTGTTGTTGTTGTGAGAGAGAGAAGTGTTTTGTTGTAAGATCTTTCTTGTATTTTGGATCTTCAGATGGGTGTGAATATCAACCCTACAACTGGGTGCACAGGGAGGGGAGAGAAAGAGAAAGAGATAAATAAATATGCATATAAGTGCACAGATAGAACTGTATGTTTCCATCTAATATATCAAGAAACACAGTTCTATGGACGTATCCCTAGGGAGAGGGTGAACCACATAAATCTTGTTGTTCTTTGTGGTTGATGTTGTGTTACTGGCTATCTATTATACTATTATTTCATGATTGTTAGGTCAGAGGTATAACTACATGGATTAAGCATAAAATTGTTAAGAATAGCTAGGTTAACTACATTGTTGTTCTGGATTCACTTTGAATTCCCTATGGTTGTAGACACCTATGTCATGCAACCCCCTTATTGCTACTTCGGGTGAGACTTCATATGCTTTGCAGGTATTTTCGAAAGGGTCGGTAGTTATGGTTTGTTGGTACACTATTAGAGTTGAACCCTAGGTCTTCCCCTATGCCAACAAGAATAAAAAGAGACAGGAAAAATCTCAAATTGACATTGTCTCAAGGTGAGTATAGAGAGAAGGTGTTGGAGAGGTTTAGAATGCAGAATTAAAAACCAGTTAGAACACCTTTGGCTAGTCATTTCAAATTAACTAAGGAAATGTGTCCCAAGACACATAAGGATATAGAATACATGTACATGGTCCCTTATTGATCAACAGTTAGTAGATTGATGTATGTGATCTTTTTCACAAGACTAGATATTGCACATGCAATAGGAGTTGTGAGCAGGTATATGAACAATCTAGGTGAAGAACATTGGGAGGTAGTAAAGTGGATTCTCATGTATTTGAGAGGTACTGCTACTCATGCATTATGTTTTGGAGGTTCATACACTGTTCTATAGGGATATGTTGATTCATATATGGTAGGTGATAAATATAGCAGGAGGAGCACCATAGGGTATGTTTTTACTATAGGTGGAACAACAATAAGATGGATTTCGAAACTGCAAAAGGTTTTTGCACTTTCAACAACAAAAGAAGAGTATGTTGCTGCTACAGAGGCTAGTAAAAAAATGATTTTTTTATAAAGGTTTATTGAGGAATTGGGAAAGAAGTAGGAGAATATCATGTTGTACTATGATAGTGAGAGTGCCATTCATCTTGCAAAGAACTCATCCTTCCATTTGAAGATTAAGCATATACAACTCAGGTACCATTTCATATGATCCATCTTGGAAGATGGACATTTGAAGTTGGAAAAGATACACATTGGACAGAATCCTGCAAACATGTTAACAAAGGGAGTAACCAAGGAGAAATTGAGTTCCTTCTCAGTTTTAGTTAGTATTCAAGAATAAAGGTGAAGATGAGAAATTTTCCAGGTCTAATAAGGATCATAGTCCAACAGATACAACAGCGATGGAGTTGTTGAGATCAGTCTCCAAGTGGGATATTTTTTGTTATGGAGCTTGATTATCTTCCTAATTCAGAGGCTTTTGTTTTCAACCTTGTTTATACCCCATGAAGACTTTACACCCTGAAAGAATGTACACTCCTCCACGCTGGGGAATGCATGGGGGATTGCCCCTTCTGTGGGGTCTGGAGGAAAGTGTGCCCTTGGTAGGGGTTCAGGGGAAAATTCCCTAAAGGGAAAAATGACTTGTAAATGTATATTTTAATTTCATAGTAAATATGGACCATTCATTATAAGGTCGTAGATCTAATGATAGAATTTATGTTAGGGATTTTTTTCCCTAGAAGGAAACCCTATTTTATGAGGGAAATGTATTGTGGCTATGTATCATTGTGAATATTGTATTCTGGGAGAGGAGATTGTGAGAGAAAGAAGAGGAAGTTAAAATAGGTGTGTTGTAGGTTCTATCCCTTCATTTGCTGGATAATAATAAAGGAAGGACCTAGAAATTTCTCTGGTGGACCTAGACCACACTGGGTGAACCACGTATATCTATGTCTCTATTGTATTGTGTATCTTCTATTTTTTTATTTCTGCATTTGTTTTATTTTATTGCTCCACGATCCTATTTTTATAACAAGACGCTGATGGAAAAATCAAGGTGCATGCTTAGTGGTGCCGAGTTAGGACATGAATTTTGGGTAGAGGTAGTGGGTACTACATGATTCTTGGTCAATCAGTCACCATCATCAACACTGGATGTAAAGACTCCATACGAGGTATGAAATAGTAAGAAAACCTCTCTCACACATCTTAGGGTATTTGGTTGTGAGGCCTGTGTTCACGTTCCAAAGGAAAGCATGAGTAAGCTAGATAAAAAGGCTGAAAAAGTGTATTTTTATTAGGTATAAAGATGGTCTGAAAGGGTATAACCTTTGGAACCTAGAAACTAAGAAGGTAGTGTATAACTGATATGTGGTATTTAGAGAAATCAAATATGTTTTCAAACAGGAAGTCCTACCAAGGAAGGAAGAACCAAAGAAAATAGAGTTTGAGTTAAAGGATGATGAATCAAACTCTATAGAAGAAAAAAAATAAGAAGAATATCCTCATACTCCAATATTGAGGAGATCGGTCCAGGAAAGAATGAAGCTAGAAAGGTATACTCCATGTGATTTCCATTAAAAAATTTCTTTATCTATTACTGATGATGATACTAGAATTGTTAGGGAGGAAGTGGATTCAGATGATGGAAAACTGTGGAAAAAGGACACGACTAAAGAAATGGAAGCCTTGGACAAGAATGAGGCTTGGGATCTAGTGGATTTGTCGACTGGAAGAAATACCATTGGAAAAAAATGAGTATTTAAGAAGAAATTGAATGCATAAGGTAAAGTGGAAAAATACAAAGCTCAGTTAGTAGAAAAAGGTTATTCCCAGGTTGAGGGAATTGACTTTGGTGAGATTTTTTCTCCTATTTCCAAGTTAAATTATGTTGGATTTGTTTTTGAAGTAGAAAAGATGGATGTGAAGAAAAAATTATTATATGGGGATGTCTAAGAATACATCTACATAAAGCATCTACAATGATTTGTTGTGAAGGGAAAGAAGGAGTTGGTATGAAAGATAAAAAAATCCCTATATGGGTTAAAACAATCACCAAGGATGTGGTATTAAAATTTTTATACTTATATGTTGGGAGTTGGCTTCACGAGGAGCAAAGAAGATCATTGTGTGTGTTTCAAATTAATTGGTGATCATATTATCTATTTGGTCTTGTATGTGGATGATATGTTGTTGATAGGAAAGAACAAGGAGATTATCCAGAATGTGAAAACTCAGTGGTCCTCTAAATTTGACATGAAGGATCTTGGTGCTACAAAAATCATTTTGGGAATGGAAATTAAAATAGATCAGGAAAACATGAAACTCTGGTTAAATCAGAGGAAATATGTCAAAACAATATTGCAAAGGTTTAATATGAAGGAATGGAAACCGATCAAGTTTCTTGTTTCTGTAGGTGTAAATTTATCTATGGATCAATGTCCCAAGACACACAAAGATGAAGAGGACATGTCCTGTGTTCCATATGTGAGTGGAGTTGGAAGTTTGATGTACACAATGGTTTGTACTAGACCATACATTGCACATGCATTGGGAGTTTTGAGCAGGTATATGTCAAAACTAGGGAAAGAGAATTATACAATAGTAAAGAGAGTTTTCAGGTATTTGTGTGGCACTACTAGTTATGGATTGTGATTCCAAGGAAGATCAGGATTGGATAGAGTGTTGGACATGTGTGGATTTATGGATTCATATTGGGTTGGAGATCTGGATGGTAGAATATCTACAAGAGATTATGTGTTTAACCTATTTGGAGGAGAAATCCATTGGATGAGCAAAAGATAGTTTTTAGTGGCACTCTCAACTACAAAAGTTGAATACATGGTAGTCACTCAAGCAAGAAAGGAAACGTTATGGTTACTGTTAGATTCATAATGAAGAAAAGAGCATAAATATAATGGAAATAATAGATTCAATCAAGAAACCATGATAAACAGAGATAATTAAACAATGGCAGAAAAGACATACTCTATTCATCAATGCTTTTGTAAAGAATCATGTACATAGATGTACATATATAATACAAAATACCATAACTGTCATGTAACTGTATAAAAGTTAGATTAACTTAACTAACCAACTAACTTATGATTAGTTTTTTAACATCCCCCCTTAATCATAAGTTCGTTCTTGCCTAAAAAATTGCCACTACATGAAAATCACATGTGTCAAGCGAATGTTCAGAGGGCTGGTTGAAGATGCTCTCTGAACTCTGAAAAAAAATAGCAGAATTTGATGTCTTCTACTAAATTGGTGGTTTAAGGTTGACCACAAACCGAATGTCTAGCAGAAGCTAATTTCTTCTACTAAATTGCATGGCTTTAAGTTGACCATAAACTAACAAGAGCTTAAGGCTCAAAAATATGAAAATGTAACAAGCAGAACTTCATGTCTTCTGCTCAATTGGTGGTTTTAAGCTGACCAAGAACCATATCAACAACAATATGTTCAGGAACAAGACTGCATACCAAGAACTAGGTTTCATACTTAATCATCTATTCACAGGCTCTAAATCAAACTTGAAACCTGACTCTAAATCAAACTTGGAACCTGACTCAACTAAATTTCCCCCCTGTCAGGGACAAGTGGTTCCAATTCCCTTGACCATCATTCACAAGTATGGCCAAGAAGAGATCGAACACATGTATAAGTTATTGGAACAATGTGTACTCTTTCACAATGTAAAGTGGAAAAGGTTAATCAAATTGTCTTTCGGGGAAGTTTGAAGACTCGATCTTCAACTCAGAAGACTACATCAACTGGGCCCCGATCATACCCTAAATCATCAAATATTGAAAAACATGCATGTCCATCAACTATAGAAATATCTCTAATCAAGTACGACTGTACTTGTGTATAAATCCGACGATAAGACTACTCCAATAAATTGGCTTCCAAATGCCAACGCCAATTCCCTAACCATTCAAAATGAAGTTGTTTCCTCTTGCGCTTTTAGCACCTTACTGAGGGATGATGTCTTCCCACAAAATTTGCATGGGTGAAGATCAAAATAGTTTGACTTATCATGGCCAAACATGTGACAGTGTTTGCACTATATGGGTTCTTTATCCGACCGATTAGCAACATCATCATCAGCTATATCCTGTACCTATTCCTTACCAATATCTACAAGCTTTGTCGTCTTATCATCATTCAAAAAACCTCCACTCACAAAGCAAACAGGTTTGCTATAATTAGGAAAATGAAAAAGGTTGTCAGCATCCTGTACATATCCTAGTCCATATCGATTTCGTTTAAATTGTAATTCTTCCCATGGTCGAACAATACATTTATCTACAACTTTTTTTGACATAAGGACTTCATCTAACTGATCTTCATGTTTATGACTTTCATTACTAGTCAACTGAGCGTCTTCATTCTCATCCTTGATGTCATTAAAATCACATTGTTGGTGTCAAATCAAACTTAACTCATCAGACAACAACTTGTTTTGATGTTTGAACATATCAATCTTCTTGTGCGTTACTTGTAAACAAGTAATCACTGTGTTGAGGGTGTGCTTGTTTATTGCAATTGTATATTATGTAGTTGAGTTAATTAATGTGCGCAATATTCTAAATAGTTCTTCAATTCTTTCCATTTGTTTGTATGTTGATGCCACTAAGCTCAATTATGTATCTCGGTGTACATGCGAAGAGCAATTGTTCATTGCAGGAATGCCAAAAACTACAAGATAACCAATGAATTTGATGCACACAAAGATCTTAAGAGAGACCCCCTTATTCAATTTTGGGTGGGTCAAAGAAGACTCCTTATAACTTCCAAAAACTCCTTATAACACCTTTACAAAAAGTCTTCAAATAAATAGCAAACCCTTATAACTCCAATTACAATAAATGGGGAAAAATCCTCCACACAAAACCTTATAACTCCTTGAATTTCCCTTGAAATAAACTTTAACTTAATGAAATCCACTTATTACTCCCAAATAAAAACTTTTAAAAAATCTTTCATAAAGTTATAACCTTTCATATGTTCTTTATGAAGATTTAATGTTCTATATGAAAGATGACTAAACTACTTAAATGATAAATTTAAGTGCCACTCAACTATTTCACCATATGATGCCTTGGAAATGACATCATATACCCTTTTATAATGCCAATTAAATTTTTCACTGCCTTGGGAATAACGACATATAACCTTTTATAATTTTGAGAGGAGTTTTAAAGGGAAGTTTATAAAATCATAAAAATGAAGATCACCTCATTAATTTCCAATTCGAGGTATTACCAAGTAGAGATTTCATATCGAAAGTTGATTATTTTCGCTCATATCGCTGGTTCTTTACATGATGAACATTATTACCCAGTCCATCCGTCCAAGTTGAAGTTTCTCTTTTTGCCAACGTTCCTTATTTTCTACAGATGTTTCTTTCTCAAACAAAGATTGCAGGTCGTAAGGGTACATGTAGGATTAACACCTTGAAGCTCCTCAATAAAACAGATCGGTCACATTTTCCAGCAAAGTTTTGTGCCATTAAATAAAACAAAGATGAACTAGATTTTTTTTGCTGACAATATGAAAAGATCACTTCTATGCTTCAGATAAGAACTCCAAAAGGATAGGAATCCTCAATTTCCCTTCGCCCAACGACCCCTTCAGTTGGCCTATTCCTATTCATAGGTTCCAGATAACGATTTCAAGACAAGACAACAAAAGGAGATAGTTGTCATTGCAGAGAAGATTGTAGAGTGCCAACAAACAATACTTATTTTAGGGAGATAGTTAAAAACCCTATCTTCTTCAAAGGATTCCATGGAATGGTCGTATGATATAGACCATGGACAATCAAGCTCTGGTGCATCTCCTTTTGTAGGGAAAGAATAATTTTCCAAAATAATTATCTTCCTCTCCTAAAGAATCTCAGTGTTCTTTCTACACAGAACTTCAATTCATAGTCATCAATATAAATTGCAAACAATTTAATCAATTAGATTTCTCAAACCTTTAATGTTGCAAGCTCTGAGAGCAGTCTTTCTCATGGCTTCCTTTGACATGATCAGATCAATTCCTCACTCTGAAATTTTTCACATCTTCATGCTTCTTCCATGCAAGTAGATCGACTACTTGTCCCTTTCCTCAGGCTATCAAACCAGTGGAAAAAAAAAATAACAAATGGCAGGTTTTATTTGCAGATAGATAGCACATCAGATGGGAGGTAGGTATCATAGGAACTTATTCACAAGAAAATAGGTATCACAATGCTTTGATACCACTGTTAGATTCATAATGAATAAAAGAGTAGAAATATAATGGAAATAATAGAAGCAATCAAGAAACCATGATAAACAAAGATAACTAAACAATGGTAGAAAAGACATACTCTATTCATCAATGCTTCTGTAAAGAATCATGTACATAGATGTACATATATAATACAAAATATGATAACTGTCATGTAACTGTATAAAAGTTAGGTTAACTTAACTAACCAACTAACTTGTGATTAGTGTTTTAAAAGTTACAAATATTGTTTTCATGTAATGGGTTGATACAACTAGTTGTCAGGATAGATTATGATAGTCAGAGTGCAATCTTCCTGGTGAAGAACTCGACTTTTCATTCAAAGATAAATCATATTGATGTTTAATATCACTTTGTGAGAGACATGGTTGAAGATGAGAAGGTGTTTCTGATGAAGGTGGACACTTTGGATAATGTTTCATATTCAAAAAAATATGTGAGCAATGATAACTTATCTTAGTGTATAGGATCTATGGGAATTGTTGCCCTAGATTGTTGACTATGTAATATTGTAACCCCCTGTATGCAAAGAAAACAACAAGTGAGAGAATGTTGGGTATGTATTATATTCTTTGAAAAATTGATCCCATGTACTATACACTAATTTGGGAGCAAAGGGGGTTTGGGGGATTCTTATCAGCCCCCATAGATAAGGTTTGTAGAGGTTCAAGGGTGAGAGCCCCCAAGTAAATTTTTTTGGTCCATTTTTGGTGGTTTTTTGTGTTTGTTTTTTGGTGGTTTTTCAACACATGTTTTTTGGCAATGGTTTTCTAATTTGGTTAAGGAATTTGGGTTGTTGACTAATCCAGGTCAATGGATTAGGGGCTTGGATTTTGCGATATCCTATATGTATATTGTATTGTAAACATTGTATATGATGAATAGAAGATTAGAGGTGCGCCTCTAAACAAGTTGTTGGTTTTATCGGTTTGGATTTCTAGGTTAAAAATATTTGTCTAATGTGTATGTGCCATTGTTATTTTTCTATTTTTATTGAGAATATATTTGCAATAAATAATTGTACAAGGTTAAAATCTAGATTTATCACATGCCCACTGTAAAACTTGAAAACAATATATATTATCATACATTTTATGCACCAATGCTTCCGTATAATTAATATGTACTAGTGCTTTAGTATGTTTAATATGCATTTGTGTGTACAACCCTTTAGAAAGCACCGATTTCTATATTATTTTAGGCACCATTTTGTGAGTTCATAAGAATGCACTGATATGTATATATTTTAATTAATTGTTTTTTTTACAAATATTTTTATAATCATATTGTATTTTATATTTATGTTATTTCATTTTGATATAATGATTTCATTAATGCCTTATCCAATAGATTACACATTTTTTATTTGCAATAATGTAAAATCATTCAAATATTAATTAATTAGATATTTGCAATGATATAAATCATTCACATATTAATTAATCAACAACACAACATTTTACAACATTTGAAAATGCAATAAAATAACAAACCCATTGTATTATATATGAATAAGAGACCCATAGTCATACAAAGTGAGACAACTTAAAGGTCCACAATAATCAAAGTGGAACCAACATGTAATTGTTACAGTTATTGGTAACATCTCATGCAATTGGGACATTATGTCCACTACATTAAGCAAAAATATCCCTAATTTTTACAAACTAATATTACAAAAATACAACTTGCAGTGACATTCAAATATATTGATTGTCATTCATCACTTGAATTGTTTTCATTGCTTGAGTTTTGTGCATCCCTCATTTCTTGATAGTAGTAGGTGATATTATAATTTGGTTATCTAAACACATGTTTTCTTTCTTGACTTCTTGTTGACATTCCAACTACTCCTGTTCCATCTAAAAACATAGAAATAAAGCATAATACGTAAATATAATTTTATAATATATTAGAATATATATGATTGTGTAAATAAAAAAGTGTACCATAGAAACGATTGATTCATAAACCATACACATCATTCTAAATCCTTTCCTCATGCTAGTTATCACAATATTTTATGTTGCCTCCTCTCCAAACTTTGTTTCCTGCATGTTTAATATGCCATCACAAACCATAGTCGATATAATTAATATAAAAGTTTCTTATTGTTCCATTAATTATAAAACAAGAGAAGATAAAAAATATAGCTACTTACAAATTGTTCAATTAAACCTTGATAGTTCAACATATTCACAACCCTTAGATAACCCAATGTTGATCAATTATTCGGTTCGATCTTCTTTGTATGCTAGCACCTATTAGAAGACATGCATGTATCCATGTAAATTAATTATTTAAATATAAAGAACACAAAAAATATGAAAACTTAAGTAATGTAAAAAAACGTAAGCATTCACAAACTTTGCAATCAACCCTTTTTTTCCTTGTCATCTTGTCTTATATGCTGATATAGTTCCATTTTGTTTTCTTTTCTGCAACAAAACTGTTAATGTTTTATGCTGATATTATAGTTCTTTGCATTTCATAAAGACAAGAGCATAATAACCACAAGATCACTGAGAAATACACA
>JASDQU010504495.1:8811-19092 GCA_032191745.1 Picea mariana | reverse complement strand
AATTGAATTTATGCACTTATTATCGTAATATTTAAGATATAGCATTAATAGATTGTACCTAAAACAAAACCAACATGGGCATGGATTTCCCTGCTATCAAAGTTGCATGGTATATCTCTTGCTCTTTACCATCCACTGTCCATTTATTGCACTTTTCTGTTAGTGCATTCTTTAGTTCAGTTGCCAAGCAATTAACAATAGCATTTTCCAATAACCCCTCTAAAGCAATTGTGTCAGCTAAACAAACATTTTCCAATAACCTCCCTAAATGATCAATTGTGTCAACTCAAGGAAGATCAATCGCTTTCAATTTGATCACTTCTGATGTTCTGTACAAGCTTAAGTTTGCGGTGGCTGTCATTCAGTCTGTGGATTCTTGCTTGGTATCCTCTCTTTTCTTCTTTTCTCCATTGTCAATCTAGGATTTTATAATCCTTTGGTCACTATTCCGCACATGTTCGGATTGAAGGGGTTTCATCTTAAGAAGCACACTACAAATGTTTTGAAGAGTGTTCAATTCCTTGTCGACTGTGAGACTTGTTAAATTGACTTTTGTATCTGAACTTTCAACAAATTCCATCAGAGTCCATGCTTTAGAGAAATCTTTGATAGCATGTTCAACAACTACAGAATTATTGTCGAGATAATGACACAACATAAAATGGATAAATGAAACCGCTTTAATCTTCCAGGACTTTTTGCCAATGTGCAGAAAATGATTTTCCTCTTTATGGTATGTTTCTTTACCTTTATTCATCACAGGGCTTATCATTTCTATCAATTATGTAGTAGTACCAATGCCTTGGGCCATATGTTTCTTTGTTGACTTAAGGGATGACTCATTGGCTATCCACAAGCTCTCAGCAATTTCTCCTAGCATGCTTATGATCTTTTTTCTGTACTTGGAAAATTTTGACTCTGTGACGCCATATTCCATTAAAATTGATGATTATTCCATCTTCTTCCTTGATAATGTTGATATTGATCTTCTTGTCTTCCTTGAAATATTTCCTAGTAATGAGGGTGTCGATATGGTTTCACATTTGATGGTTTTTCTTCATTTTGCACGTGCATTTCATCTATATTCTTTTCATAGACAATGGAATCCTCTATCTTCCTTGATCTCTCTTTGATTTTTCTAACCTTGGAGATAATACCATCATTTTTGGAATGCACATCCTCTATATGGAATTCAACTTCTTCAAGTATCTTCTGGTGACCTTCTTGAATATTGTCTTCTTTCTCTTTTTGAAGCTACAATGTCACCCCATTTATCAAATTATAACATTTTTCTTCAATTTTAGATTTCATTTCTCATTTTAACTCATTAGTATTTAGTGATTCCTCAACCTTCTTGTAAATTTCCTCTTCAATTCTTTTGGTAGTTTCTTCATCTAGTATCCTTTATTTTTCTTGATTTTGACAATTATTCTTTTCTTCTTTCAATCTCTTAAGCTCATCCAATATTTTTTTATTATGATTTCGTAATCTACATATCTCGTCATCTTTCTTTTTCAATTCTTCCCTTGAATCGCCCTTTTCCCACTTTGCTTTGCTACTATTTTCTTGTTTTAAGTTCTTAACCTTCTTAATGAGTGATTCATTAAGGGATCGTATATTAGATAGCTCCTCACCCTTCTTCTTAATCTCTTCCTTTTCTTATTTTAATTCATCTTGCATTCTATATAATCCCTCCATTTTTGTATCCCTAATCCATTTATCTGAGAATCATTTTTAAAATTACCCCCATGTGGAGTAGAGTCTAGTATCTTCATCAAGGCTTCTCCATGACTTATAAGCTTAACCATCAAACATAAGTATTACCTGAAAAGGATTCTTACAATGTTATTTTACCATCCTTAACCATTCCATGGGATCAACTTCATGTTTATCATCATCTCCTGTAAATTTAGGTATTTCCATTGATTCTTAAGTGAGGTCTTACCCCAACCCTCAACTCCCAACCTAGGTATATTAAGGATAATGATATCAAATAGTTATAATAAATTTTTCAATATGATAATATGTGTTTTCTCTTTCCACTATATTTTACATCACCTAAATCGGACATCCCAATCAAAAGTTATGATAGTTTTAAGTAAACATACCTCTGAAACCCTGATTTGGAGTTAGTCTTTCTGGCCAACCTTCCTTCTGATGTATTTATGAAATTTAGGCCCCTATGAGTTTGAAATTTTGACCTATAATACTATGAAATGTCTTCTCTACAATTCCATATGTATGGTCAAAATTGGGTGTTCCAAGTGAAAGTTAGGTTAATTTCCCAAACCTTATTGATTAAATTGTCCTTTCCAGGCGAGCAAACTTGTATAGAATTCCATGCCTCCAATATTCAATACCTGATTCTAAAATTCTCACCCAACATACTATGTACTGTCCTATTTCCAATGCAAGTGGTCTCACTTGATTTGGATCCTTTATGAAGAAGATATTACACTTTTACCTGTTTGATACTAGTTACAAGACTAGTCAAAAACCCTCTCTTCCATAGGGTGTATCTATGAAATTAAAACAACCTAGAAACTTAAATTAGTACCACATGTAAACTAATAAGTCTTCTAAATAGTCTCCAAGTTTCTCTTTTTGAAGTATCCCCCAAAAAAAGTTATATCGAAAATTTCAAGATCACTTGCTTGAGGAAACAAAACCCTAGGATTGATGCTCCGATACCGATCTAAATGATTAAAATATCGTAATAGAACAAAAGTACACACCATGAATAAAATGTGAGTGTGTAAAATAACTCCAAGATAGATAAGTCACACAATAACTACTTAAATAATAAGAGAACCTCCTCGACATAACCAAATACATTCATACATCACAATTCACATCTCTCAATAATGAATACATGATCTCTATATATACATATTCACACATGCACACGAAGCCCCTTTACTATTAGGCCGACTGTATTACATATATATTTACACATAACAAATACATTTATCCCCATATATTCCCCCCCTTGGGTCATATCATATACATTTAACCTTTTATATGCCCCCCTTAGTTCATAACATCCTACATGTCGAACATGACACGATAAGGAAATGTGTCAGGAACGTGCTTGGCACATGTCCTATTCATAGGACACATGCCAAACACATTCCTGGCACACATACTCATCGTGTCTCGAAAATAGGACATGTGTCCTATGCGTTGGGTGGATCACGACCCATAAAACTAAATTTTTTCCTCGTTGTACTTTCATTTCACTCTCAGGTTGGAGTTGAAATTAATTTTGGAGTGAAGTTGGGGGTTATTATGAAGTGATAGAAGGGATTCCAAGCTCCAAGAAAGTGGATTTGTCCACCATTCTTCAAGTTTTTTCCTACAACAATCCATTTTCTTCCCCATTTGACAAAAACCATGGCTCAATCATCAAGAGAAGTTGGAAAATGTCAAATAAAAGGGAGGAATTCCCCCACTAATGGTGTACCCCCTCCTTCATTTTCATCAAGGTATTCTAGTGTTCCATCTAGTGAAAGTGGGTCTGCAATGTAACAACTTCAAATGTTGAAAAAAAAAAGCTCTCTTTTAGCATGACAAGAGGCTCAAGATTCAAAGTATCCATTGTGGAAGTATGTTTCAAGACATCAAGGGACTGACACCAAGTTAAAGGGGGGAGGGAATGTTCTTTGGACATGTAGTTTTTGCAATAATCAATTTAAGAGAACCTACTTCTGAGTAAAGGGCCATTTTTTGTGCACACTTTGTGGACTTGGACCATGTCAAGGAGTGAGTGCATCCAAATGAAGAGAATTGGAAAGAGAGGCCAATGCTGGCGAGGGGATCATGGCAACAACATCTAGGAAAACCAAGAATGAAGATCCTCTTCAATTATTGAGAAACTCATCGACCAATTATCCATTTAGGAGTGGGAGTGTAGTTCAAGCAACAACAATTGGTCCAATGGACAAGATATTTAAGCAACTAAAGAAGCAAGATGAGATTGATCTTACCAATGGGGTTTTTTTTTTCTATCTTAACTTCATCTCATTTAATTTTTCATGGTCTCCTTTGTTTATTGAGATGTGTCGAGCTCTAGCTCAAGGAGCTCTAGTAGGGTGCATGCCTCTTGGTTCAGAGAAGATTAGAACCACATTGTTGGTTAAGGAAAAGGAGGTGCATAAAATGTTAGAGCTTATTAAATCAACATGGCCCCTATCTGATGTTAGTATTGCTTCTAATGGATGGAGTATAGATGCAACACACCATCAACTCATCAATGTCATTGTGTCTTCCTTGAATCAACCAATATTCTTGAAAGTGGTGGTTGCTCTTGGAAAATACAAGGATGCACAATATATGGGTGAGTTGTTCATTAAAGTTATTGAAGATGCAAGTGCTGATTTTTGTGTGCAAATCATTACAAATATGCACCTGTTTGCAAGGATGCTGGCATGATTTGGAAGCTAAATATACACAAATATTTTGTACACCTTGCATTGTTCATTCCTTGAGTTTAGCACTGAAATCCATTTCTTCATATGTGACATGGATCAAAAGTCTTATTAAGGATGTAGGGATGTAGGCCATATACACAGTTTTGTACAAAAACATACCAATGCCCTCAAAATCTATAAATAGTACACACAACTATCAATGTTGAAGATTACATATATGCAATTTTCCTCCTCATTCATCATTCTTAATAGGTTGAGGGAGGTAAAGACCACTCTTGGGTCCATGGTTATTTCAGAGTTTTGGTCTTTTTGGAGAAAGACAAATCAAGATTCTTCAAAAAAGGTCAAGGATACAGTGTTAGATGATGTTTGGCGGGAGAGGGAAAATCTTACCATTAAGATCATGGACCCTATCATCTCTTTCTTATGGTTTGCAGACATGGAGCAACCCATCCTAAGAGAGGTTTATGAGGGGTGGGATTCCATGTAGATTCCATGAGAACCATTATTTTATAGAATGAGTCCAATGAGTATGGGACGACATCAGAGATATTTTTCACCACCATACAGGATATTCTTATCCACAAGTGGGATATGAATTGCACACCTTTGTATTTCTTGGCTCACTCATTGAATCCCAAATACTACAACAGTGATTAGCTTAGTGGTGGGAATTCATGAAGATTACCTCCGCACATGGATTGTGAGCTTTCACATAGAGGGAAGGGTGCATTTATATGGATACATTAGGATAGAGCATCCCTTGATGGGGTGGAGGAGGGCTTCGTAGAGTTTTCTACTGGAAATGGAAGATTTGGAGGTTATGACATGCTCAAAGACATGGGGGCTAAGAATCCCTATTCTTGGTGAACAACTCATAGGTGAACATACCCTCTTCTACAACAATTATCCATTAGGATCCTCTCTTAGGTTACTTCATCCTCTTGTTGTGAGAGGAATTAGAGCACATATGTTAAATTTTACAGTTTGAAGAAGAGTAGGCTTGAGTAGTCCAGGGCAGAGACAATGGTGTATCTTCACACCAACCTTCGTCTTATTTACAGATAGAGGGAGGATTTGTTGAAGGGAAAGAAAAAAATTTGGGATGTGTTTCCTGATGATATGGGTTTGGACAACAATGTTGATTTTCCGTTTGCCAAATTGGATCTTAATGAACCAATGCTAGAGCCAATCACTTTGATGATGATGATCCTCTCGAGGGGTCGTCCTCCACACCAACAAATGCACAGATTGGATTGGATATAGAGGAGGACCAGAGGATGGAGGAGAGAACAATGGCAATGATTTTGATTTTGATGATGATGACATGGAGGACTACTAATAGTCTCATGTTATGGGATTCTTCCATCTACAATTCTAGTATCTACCCTATTTTATATTTTTCATTGTCATTCCCACTTATAGTAGCCTGTAGGCTATAGAAGCAACTCAAGAGTCGGTATCTATGTAGCACATTTTGATTTTGATTTTGATGACTTAATGAACAAATTACAATTTGTGGTTCAAATTTCTTGTGTGTTTGTCATTGTATCATCATGATTGATGTAGTATTAGTTGTATGATTGAATTTATATCATCATCATGTAAATGTTTTACTTTCTAAGTTCTAATAAAATTTGAATCTTTATCTGTATTTCATTTTTTATGTGTAATTTAAATTGTGGTAAGACCTACTTCTATTTTTTTTAAGAAACTTCTTTAAATCAAGAGATTTTTTTAATTCATCTAGGTCACAAATTGCAATGATGTTCAACATTACATTCTCTTTTTTAAATCATTGATTACAATTCATTTGTAAGTTAATCTTACTTTTCATAAGAATCAAATACTAAAAATATTTCACTTGTTAAAAATAACCTATAAAACCTAACTGCTAGATTTCGACTATGTTATAAACTATACATTAAAAAATTCTACCAAAATCTTTTCTCTATATTTCGACTTGTTTTGTAGAAGTTACATAAAATATTCTAAACATTATGAGCAAAATCTACTAAACTACAACCCCAAAGTCCAAACATGACATATGAGGAGAATACAAAGATTTTAGGTAGCATCACAGAGCACACAAGATAAACGAGACTCTTGACTTAGAGAAGCTAACAATTATTATCCCCCCCACTTTCTTCCTCGTCTTCTATTTCTTGTATAAGTTCATTTTCTTGTGTAAGTTCATTGTTGTCTTCAACTTTAGCGATGTCACTTGAATCGTTTTCTTCACCATGAGGTACAGCTTCCCCTCCAGATGAGTTGTTTCCTTCACCTTCAACTACAGTGGGAGGCACCCCATTGTTGCCTTGGCTAGTTTGCATAATAAATAAAATGGCATAGTTATATGTATTTATCACCTCCATATAAAGCATATTTCAAATTTGATTTAGTTACATTAGTTAAGGATTAAGTTTTCATATTTGATATAGTGGCATCATAGAAGGAATAAGTTAATTAGTTCATAAATTCAACTTACACTTTCTATATAAGCATATTTTATATTTGGTTTAGTGATACTTTCTATATAAGCATATTTTATATTTGGTTTAGTGATATTAGTTAAGGATTAAGTTAATTAGTTTATAATTTTATTTTATTTTTAATGTAATAAAAAAATTGAAAATACATAAGTTTTCCTAACTTTATAACTTTGCCTATAAAAATCTTTAAATCCGTTTTAAAAGGAACCAAATCAAGATAATTTGAAAAAATAAATAAAAAGATTTAAAATTACGCACTTAGTATGGTAATATTTAAGATATAGCAGTAAATAGATTGTACCTTGAACAAAATCAACACAGCCTTGGCTTTCCCTGCTATGAAAGCTGCATGGTATATATCGCGCTCTTTACCGTCCTCTGCCCATTTATTGCACTTTTCTATTAGTGCGTTCTCTAGCTCTTTTGCCAAGCAATTAACAATAACGTTTGCCAATAACCTCCCTAAATGATCGATTGCATCAGCTGAACAAACATTTTCCAATAGCATCCCTAAACGATCGATTGAGTCAGCTGAAGGAAGATCGATCGCTTTCCATTTGATCACTTCCCATGTACTGTACAAGCTTAAGTTTGCGGATACTTTTCCTCTTCCTGGCATGTTTCTTTACCTATATCTGCCGCAGGCTCTGTTTGACGGCTTATCATTTTTGTCAATTCTGCAGTACTACCCTTGCCTTGTTCCATATGTTTTTTTGTTGACTTAAAGGCCGATTCATTGGCTATCCACAGACTCTCAGCGATTTCTCCGGGCATTCTTATGATCTCCAAAAGTTGTCTGTACTTGGAAAAGTCTGGCTCTAGTATGTTCGAGCCACACAACAACATAATCTTTTCATGGATCTTTAGTACAGGCCATAATAGAATCGAAGAGAGAAAGCAAGAAGCTTTGCCGAGTAAGACCACGAGTTTTTGCAGTAAAAGGCCTATGAACAAGAATAGAGTATGTAGCCGAACTGCTATGATTAAATCCAAAATATTAGTTTCTAGGAGTGTTCTGTCACGATTTCTTTTCTCCCGAAACAACGGGCCCTTTAACTGTCCATCTTTCAAATCAATAATACTCCTTGTCCAAAAGTCCTCCACTTGAAATAAACTCCTTCCATCTAGAGGAAAATATTTTACGGCTGCTAACCATCTGACTGCGACGACGATCCATCCTATGAAGGAGAATATGAACTGAAGAAGAATGGTTATTTGATTCAGTGGATGGAGTGTCTCATAATCATCAATGTAAACGTATCTCCATTTAACGACTATGGCTATAACACAAACTGTGACCAATAGACCGGCCAATGAACTTAAAACTGACCTTGCCATAATATACTCACGCTGGCTAGAACGAACTACAATCCAACATTTGAGGACATGATCCCCAATGTTTCCACAGTCTCTACGTGAATTAGAACAACAAGAGAGCAGCGAAGGAACCCTTTTATTGATGATAATACGAATGCTTTTGCCAGCTAAGACCGCGCAGATAGAGAGCAGAACCAACAATGTAATGGCTGTGAAAAGGATAGCACTGAACACTTTGAACCATAGCTCGTGAGAATTAGGTAAGTGATTATATAGGTAAACAACGAGGTAAATCTCGAAAAACATATGTGCTAGTACGCCTAATGCCAATGCTCCAATGTCGCCCCAAACACTTGTAAAGCCAGAACTTACCATTCCCGGAAGCAAATAAGCAATGAATACACAGATCACAAGTCTTCCGCTATCAATTACGAGCTGAATATTAAGGAAATTGGCCACATCCTCATATGTTATATTTTCTGTTCCTGAAGTTACACTGACGGTCGAATAATCAACATAATTTATGAATTGGAGAGTAAGAGCGCTGAGAACAAAAACTCCTCCTGGAAACCAGTATGCTTTTCTCTGGATCGCCTTCCACGCATCCAGTGAGAGTAAGATCATAAAAATAATTGCGAAAGCGCACCCACCTAATAGATCTGTAATTTGGGGAGTATACACATACCCCATCTTCGAACAATAAACTAGATAGTCCAATAGATTCTTTCCTTCACTACTATATAACAAAGGAGTAGGCTAACTCGGGAGGGAAGTCGGGAGCAATCTTCCCTCCCGAGTAGCTTTACGGTAGTGGCTTCCCGGCAAGGGAGCAATAAGCAGCGTGCTGCAGACTAATGAAGACTGATGTCATGTGCCCTGATGTACAAACGTATAAGCTGCCCGCAGTCTACCATCGCCGACGCTCTCCTTAGAACTCCATAAGTTGGCATCGCTCATTCGCAGGGAGGCATACATGGATATATCGTATCATGATCACGATCATACGTTATCAAACTTGGATGGACATCAAATCGACGGCTATGACATATCGTATCCCACTTGGATCGATATAGTAATCGACGGATGAGAATAACGCTAGGGTTAACTGTATGTTGATAAATGGATACGATATGGCATGGCCGTCGATTTGATGTCCATCCAAGTTTGATAACGGACGCCGTCTGCAGATGATGGATGCCATTGTATGGAGGTCATCTGTGATCGTGATCATGATACGATATATCCATGTATGTCTGCCTGCGAATGAGCGATGCCAACTTATGGAGGTTCGAGGAGGACGTCGACGATGGTAGACTATGGGTAACTTATACGTTTGTACATCAGGGCACTTACAACAGTCTTCATTAGTCTGCAGCACTTTACTTATTGTTTTCTTGTCGGAAAGCCACTGCTGTAAAGTCATTTGGGAGGGAAGATTGTTCTTGAGTTAGCCTACTCCGTAAAGGTGTGGTGAGCGGGTCACCATCTTTTTAAGTCACATGGTAGTAGTGGTCAAACATCCTTTTAACTCACATGGCAGTGGCACCACTGAGACAGCTAGTGATGTCAAGGACGACCATATATATTATTCTTTATTTTATAATATTGTTTTTTTATATTACTTTGGTGCATAGTTTTTGAAAAGTGGGAATGTACAATAATATATATTAAAAAATATTTTAGATTATAATGTATAGAGATATTGATACATTTTAAATCTTATTTCAATAAAATTGAATGTCAATTTAGGACAATGTTTATTCTATTGCAACAACTACAATATTAAAATTACTAATTTGATTTGTGCTAATAATTATATAAATATATTTAACACAATAAACTTTAATATCCATAAATATTCTATTAAAAAATGAGAAACAAAATTGAAAATACATAAATACAATTTTAACATCTTTTTAAAATTAAATTTTACATATATAAATTTTAAACATCTTTGTAAATTTGAAGCATTATTCTTTAGTTATTGGAAAAAACAAAATAGTACTACTCATTTAATATGAAAATACAATAAAAGTCAATGA
>JASDQU010504494.1:48620-72801 GCA_032191745.1 Picea mariana | reverse complement strand
AAAGCATCTTGTAACACATCACCTGTTACATTTGCTTCCTGATTTCTCTCCTGTTGTCCATCTCTTTGTTTCTTTGGAGCTCTGCAGTCTTTCTTCAGATGTCCTTTCTTCCCACAATTCCAGCACTCTATCTTTCCAAGTCTGGATTTGGATCTGCCCTTCCTAGAATTTCCGCAGTTTCCTGAGCCCTTTCCTCTATCCTTTTGTCTTCCTCTACTCTCCATGTTCAATGCATTTCCTGATTTTTCACCTGTGCTTTTCCGTCGCATTTCCTCACTAAGGATAACACCAACAACATCATCAAATTTTAAAGTATTTGAACCAGAGACAGAGTTACTTACAGCCATGACCAAGCCATTCCAGCTTTCTGGCAATGAGCACAAGATTAGAAGAGCCCTAACCTCATCATCAAAGTCCACTTTTACAGAACTTAGTTGATTAGTAACCGTATTAAATTCATTTAAATGATCTGCAACAGACCCACCTTCTGACATCTTCATATTAAATATTCTCTTCATTAGAAATACCTTATTCGACGCCGAGGGTTTTTCATACAATTTGTCCAACGCATCCATCAAACCCTTCGTTGTCTTTTCTTTTGAAATATTGAAAGCCACCGAAGCTGCCAGACTCATCCGTATCATTCCTAGAGCCTTTCTGTCAAGAATCTCCCATTACAATATACTTTTACAAGGCAATTTTTTCTTTGGGGGCCCGCTTGCCCCCAGACCCCCCAGCCGGGGGGATAGCCCCCTCAGACCTCGCAAATGGGGTACCCCCCCTCTGCACTCCCCCGCGTGGAAGAGTGTACATACTTCTGGGGTGTAAATACTTCATGTGGTATAAAAATGGCTGAAAGCAAGGACCTTTGAATCAGGAATATAATTAGGCTCCACAACCAACATAATCCCACCATGAATTTGTGTTGAAGCCTCATAATTTCTTATCGTTCTTATTTCTGGCTAATAACCGATGGGTCTCCCTCATTTATGTGTTAAGTTTTGATACTACAATGCATTATGTTGCTTGTGATTTTGAGCCTAATGTCAGCTTCAACTTGTTTCCATATAGCCCGTTGCTTATGCATTATCACAGTTGATAGGCCTTGCATTTATTTACTTTGTGACTTGACACATGTATCCATAAAAGAAACATTCCCCTGAGTGTCCATATCCTGCACATGTTTCCTTGCATTTAGCATAGGTATATTCTCTTCGATTGGAACTAGTTTGCTTTCCCATAAAACTCGTTTCCTCCACTATATTTTATAATTCTTTTACTCTTTTTCAGGATTTCTAATATGAAAAAGACAAAAAAAATCAGATAATAATAAAAAAGAGTGGGAATGAGTCTTCTTTATCATTATTGGCAGTAGTCAATTCACCTCTGAACAAAGCACATATTTTGAGTCTAGTCTCAATAATTTGGGTTAGTATGACTTTAAGTAATTGAACTAATTACACATAGTATTTACTCCTCTGGATGGTTATTCTTCTAGTAACTATGGACATTCCTTTGTTTCCTCTTGCATCACATACTTATGCCAACGCTAATTTTCAGTTCATGCTGCCTAAGTCACATATTGTGTCGTGTTCTTATTCAGAGGAAGTTTTAGTCTGTGTCAACCATGACTTTGCAAGTCGTCTTTCCTATATGTCAAGTACTTCTCAGAATCAAGAGTATATTTTTCCTATATTTGTGTTAGTAAGGAGGGTTCCCATTGACTTCCTACCAGTGGGTTAATCGATTATCGACTACAACAAATTCTCTGAGAGTTTGACCTAGAGTCACACCCTAGTCGTATCTACGTCATTGATAGGTGACCTTGTGATCAACAGATGGAATTTCATCATCAATCATTGATTGAGTGTTTTTCCTTATATTCGATGACAAGAACATTATTCACAAATTGGGATTCACACAATACCCTAGATTCCATTTTTCCTCATTGGTAGTTTCATCGCCTTTGTCAAAAATATTCATTGTTGGATGCTATTCAAAGGGTCTCTTTCATGCACTATTTACATCTGGTACACGCGAGAGATGTACTTCCTGGTGGTCCTTTCAATATTTTGTCCGAGTCCTTCCAAATTTTTGGTTTTCTACTACTCCTTGTGCTGGTTGATGGGGGATGCCTTAATTCCCTCCTTCCAATGGATATCTTCATATCGACTTCAATATATCTTTCTCTAGGACAGGGATCTAGAGTCATTATTAGTACCTTGGGGCTTACAGTCATCAATGAAATTTTCCCTCACTATTGACAATGGGAATACATCAATGTTCCATGATCGATAGATTATACCAGGTGTTCAACATCAAATCCTCTATTCACACTTGTTATATTGTACTAGGTACCTTGATGCCCATTATCATTATCGATGGGTTTTCTCATGTTTGTCAACAATATACATCAATGATCGATAATCAAACAATGTCTCACTGTGTTTGACCTCAACACATCTATTCGTATAGTGCAGAATCATACCATGGAAGTTGATTTCAAGACCTTGGGAACATAGTAGCATGACCTATTTTTTGTTGCTTCCCAAGATGCAATTGGACAATAACACTCCTCACATCATTGCTTGTGCAGGATCAATTATCTAGCTCTTTCCCCCATATATCCTTCATTGATTCTGAGACATAGATCCACTATGTACATGCCTTTTGTTGTTAGTTATTGACCTGGAAACCCTTGTTTCAAACCCCTTTCTGATCACCATCCAATCTAGCCAAGAGTCTCCCTTGTCTCCCTTATATTCTCTTTGGGTATGTGGTGAATCTGAATTCAAAACCAACATGTATAGTAGGAGCTTGGGTGGAGGGACTTGGGGTCTCTTTCGATAGGGAAGCACTACGTAAGACAACTATGCTTTGTAACTACTAAAACTGATGAATATTATGGAAACTTGTTCCTTCAAAAAAGAATTTTATTTGTAATGTTTATCTTGCAATTCTTTCATATATGCTTTGTAGAACACTAATTTCATTGATCATTCTATTATATTTCATTGGAATAATGGGTAGTTATTAGTATAATTGCCTCTCTACATAGGCTTGTATGTCTAAGGTTATTGCAGGTTACAGAGGAACTATTGGAAAAGATAAGGATATTCTGAAAATTGTGAATGACAACAACCGTAGGACTCCTGGCGAGTTAATCCTCTTTCTCTTCTAGATAGTACGTTAGTCATTTTCTTTGAATTCGGTTAAAATATCTTTGTTGAGTGTTCTCTTTGGAATTTTATTTCTTTACGGTCTTATATTTGTTGCAGTAAGCCCACTACTGTAGGGGATTTTTCCCTGAAAGTACCAATGCAACTTGTGGAACTCAATTTGGATCTTTAATGAAGAAGATATGACCATTTTACCCTAAATACTTGTTTGAGACTAGTTTAGGGTTAGTAAAAAAACCATAATTTACACTTCTTGTATCTCCAAAATTAAAATGATCCAGAACCTAAAAAATTTACCAAACAAAATTTATAGAAAAATTCCCAAACTAACTCGTTTGAGACTGATTTCAGTGTTAGTAAAAATCCCCGACTTCCACATGATGTATCTCAGAAAGTAAAATGACCTAGAACCTGGAATTTTTCCCAAGTGTACTTTGCTATGTATTATCATTATCCTAAAAATTTCACACTCTGAAACTTCACAAAAACAATTATAGATAAAATTCCAATATGAATTGCTTGAAGCATCATAACCCTAGGATCGATGCTTTGGTACCAAATGTTATGTACCAAATGCTTAAAATGTCATAATAAACCATAAGTACACACCATGTACACCAATGTGAGCATGGATCACAACTCCAAGATAGATACGAGAGATGATTTACATAATAAATCCTTAAATAATTGGAGAACCTCCTCCAAATACTCAGATACATTCATACATCACCATTCACATGTCCTCAATAATGAATACATGATCTCTATATATACCTATTCACACATTGCACATGAGGCCCCTTTATTATTAGGTTGACCCTATTACATATACATATACACATTACATGTACATTTAACCTCATGTATGCCCCACCTTGGGGCCATATCATATACATTTAACCCCATATATTCCCCTTTTGGGGTCCTATCAAACTCCCTAGAACTTCCCAGTATTCATGAATGGTACCCAATATAAACATGCTAGTATTTATTATGATAGCTAACTTGGTAGGGACATTGAGTGAGGCACACAACAAATGAAAAAAATATGGGGAATCAACCCTAAGACCTCCTACATGAAGCTCAAAGCACTCAACCACTCGATCTAGTTGATCAAGATTTAATTACATGGGAATTTATCCCCAAGGGTTAGCTTGATTGGTATAAGATATTATGTTTAGTTTAGAGTTCTTAGGATCGAATATCACCAGGTCCTTTCAAGTTACCAACCACTTATGTGGCTAGTGGTTGATCCAACTTCCATGTAAAATTTCAGGGAAGAAGGCGGAGGGCTCTAAGAGGGTTGGCCTAGTACTAACACCCTCGCTTTTCACTTAAGTGTGTTAGGGTGGGTGAGATTATTTCCTTGGAAAACAAATTCATGGGGTTGAACAAAAAACTTCCAAGTACCAATTTTTCCAATTGATAGAAAATTTATACATGGATGAACAAGCTTGTGTTAATACTATTGAAACATTCTATTTCTTAATATAAATTTTCAGTATTTCTATGCAAGACAAATGGTGCTAGGATATGTATGTATTTTTAGTTCCAGTCCCATGAAGTGGCCTCTTAAGGACAATTATTTGTTGGATGGGTGTCAAGTTCGTTAAACTTTTGGCATTAGTGGTCATACCATGATGACATAAAATTTAAAATATAATAACAAAGAATTGATAAAAATAATCACTACTACATCTGGGTGCAAAATACAACATTGTTTCCCAACGTTGATGGCCAAAAACCATTCTAACATCGGAAAAAGTAAAAAATGATTGAATATTATAATGTTTTTTCTCTTTCTGTCCCTGATTATTGTCATAATTGTGACAATACTATTAAGACATCATAATTTTGATCACAATACATCGTAATTCCAATGTTAATAAGATCAGACCAAATTTCACCATTAATATAGACTTAACCATTAATAAATTTGACTATGACTACATTGAATCAATGAAATAGTTATCGGTGTTCCATTGTTTTGGTAAATTATATATATTAAAACCCAATAGATATGGTGATGATTATGGGTACAAAGAAATGGGTAAAGGTGTATACAACCCCTTGATCAGTTTTACAATGGCATAAGTAACACAATTCTTCATACTCTTTTCAACATTGGAGGAGAGTTGTGGCTAGTTAAAATGATTTTATAAAATTGCCAATGCCTTATGGATGCCAAGTTGACCTGTTGACATGGAGTAATGCTCCTATAAACTTGATCCATATATGGTAGGCTAATGGCCCACCCATATCACCAACATGCATCATCTATTGAACTAACACTGTAATGTCTATGCAATTACTCTTAATTTTGTTCATGCTTAGTTCAAGCTCCTTGACCTTTGTTCATATTTGGTTTCAATGTTCTATTATTTTGTATTGTAGTGTCGATGCCAATGCTCAACCTCAAATTCAAGTGAACTTTTTTTCAATTTCCAACCAAATAACACACTACTACTTAAATGTTCAAACCCGCCACTTCGATCTATTATGGCAAATAAATAATGCATCTTACACATCGCCTAAAAAAGAATACTTTGTTATTTAGATGTGCAAACCCATTTCTTGTATAAATAACACATCCAACTCAAAATCTACATATATAAGAAATTAGCAAGGGGCATTGATCCTCCTCCTTGTGTTTTCATTGTTATTTCTACAACCATACATCATACATTTGTGTATATTCACATATTGTTAAACAATGGTTGTCATTGATTATCCAATATAATTGCAATGCTTGTATTTATGGATGTATGATGGTTGAACAAAGAATATGTTTCTAACAACTATACACCTATTGGTTATTGAGTAAACGAATCATAGGGGCGTTGTAGAGGCATCCTAAGAACCAACGATTGAGTAATTTGATAGTATTGTTGTAGTGTACAATTTACATACCTAGAAAACATACCAACAAATAGAGCATAACTAATAAGAGAACCAACAATTTTTCAAGCCAACTATTCCATCATATTCCTAATATTTTTGTAGTTGCATAGAAACATAGTGCACACACATAATCTCCATGATATAAATCAATATATTTGAGGATTGAGCTCTAAATTCCTCCCAACGATCCCAACATAGAGAGTTTGTTATGTTGTGGGTGGTTAATTGGGGAATCAATGCATAGGAGTCACTAGGAATTAACCTCTAAGCAAAATCTAAGTATATACCTCCCACCAACAATACCAATGACCAAGGAAGGAATAAAACATTGATTTCAAGAAAACTAAATGAAAACTCAACTATAAAAGGAAACAATTAGTCAATGGCTCTAATCCTTCCACCATCAATTTCATATGGCTCTTAAATGAGCATCTTGGAACAACCCATCCATTGTGGACATTAAATGACTTGGGGTAGAGAGAATACATGCACTTTGTAATTAAATTTTATTGGATACACATAGGAATTCACCAATGAAAGAAATTAAACCAATAATTAAATGAATCCATACAACTATTTAAACACCATCAACGACATAATTTTACCCTAGAAATCAAAATATAAAACCAACATCGAATGGCTTTTCTCAACCTTGATTTCTTTGCAATTGTATAATTACAATGATGTTTTGTCTATCTATATCTTTTGCAAATCACAAAATTAGAAATCTTCCCAGCAATCCCTCTCTTCTCTACCAAAGAACCCCTTCCCCAATGTTGTGCAAAGGTTTATATGAAAAATAACTTGTTGAGAGCAGCTAGAAGGCCATGTATCCCCAACTATTCAACTTCCTAACTCCAACATTCTTCCTCTTTTTTGTCCTCTAGCTAGAAGCATTCTAATTCCATGGTTCATTTGTCATTTGTCTTTCTCTTCTTTCAATTTATTTTATTTCTTTTTGTGATTTCATTGGAAATGCAACACTTGGAGGAACACATTAGCAAATTGGACTACAATATGGCCCTTCACACTATCAACCACGTCCTCTAGCCTCATCATCAACATCATAGCCTCGAGCCTCGCTTCCAATGACAAATTTCTATTTTTTTCAAGTTTTCTTCATTTCACTAAGCTTTTAAAACCACTCGATGTTTGTTTGGATCTGATTTTGGATCACACCCCCCATTGGGAGGATTTTTTGCTTCAAAATCCTATCCATGGAGGAGGCACAATCACATGGCCTCCACTTGTCTATGTTTGCATAAAATTGAGACCAGGGTTCTCGGAGGTTACCAACAAAGGGTACCACTGTAGTCTAGGACTATTGGAATTTTCAACCTTCCTCAAGGGAAGGAGGTGTCACCTGAAGCGCAGTTGGGACGTGTCTGTGGTGAAGTGAGTTAAAGAGAATGCAACATCTAGTTTAACATTATCATATTCAGGTTCATACATCAATACACAAAAATACATTCATAGATAGTGAGTAAATGCAATATATACAAGACAAAAGTAATTGTGCAACAAAGAAACTATGGATTCATACACAATATATCCAAATTGTAGGGCTTGAATAACCTCTTATATTAGCAACATCTCAAAACAATCTTACATAGAGGGAAATTCTCAAACAATCGCTTATGAAGTGGAATGTATCCCCCATATACCCATTATAGACTCTAAGCTTCTGCACAAGCACATAAACATTCAAGAAACCTTTACAATAGCTCTAACAACTGACTCAACCACAATAATGCTAATAATAATACTAGTGTTAAACCATCATAACCGTGGTAATATTTGTAACCCTTTCCCCATTATATAGCTCCATATTTAATAGTTTTCCCTTAATGTTTCTTGGATTCTTGATTCCACTATTGTTTTCTTGATTCCACTGTATTTTCTCACTTTCTGCTTACATGTGCTCAAAAGTCTTGGCTCTTTCCACTGCTCATCCAGATGACACATGACATTGTTGGCTATTTTCGTTGTTGTTAGACTGTCATTTGTATTTTTTCTTGTCTAACTGTTATCCACCACATCAAGTATTTCACTGAGCTACTATGATTTCTACAAAATCGGGCATCCCTCAAAAAAGGAGGGCCCAATAGGCCCTGACCACAACCTTTGACTCGTCCAGAGTTAAGATTTTTCTTCCTTCCCAACGCATTCTGCAAACAGAGGGACGAACTCAGATACAATTGTTAGGGCTTGTTGGCAGAATATGTCATAGTGCTCGACGTGGTACTGCCATTTTCTTTCCAAAATCAAGGCTCCGACAACAAAATCCTAGGCAACGGTCACATTGGGATCCTATGGCTCAGTAGCCAACAATGTAGTCCATTCAATATCAACAAGAGAATCAAGTTGTTTCATCTGGACATACTCAACTTGCATGGTAGGTTAAAATTTTCTAAGCTCTTTCTTTGTAGCTCAAGTAGACTCATCCATTGCATCCAATTGTTCATCTTCAACCTGGATCTCTGCAAATTTAGCGGCCTGCTCCACCAGGTCAGTGATGGATCGAGATTACACATCCATTTAATTGACTTGTGTGCACTACTCTTCGATTGGATTACTGTGTTTTTCCAACTAGCCGACCCAGTCGTTCACCATGTCAAAGAGTTGGTGGAATTATTCTACTTGGACATGAAGAGAGGACTAGATGAGATCTCCCTCCATGACTTCCTATGTGATCTTTTGCATCATCGCCTGGGGCTGATCCTTTTACTTCAACATAATTGCAACCATCTCCCATTCAAGGTTGTCAGTCCTCATTGCCAGTTATGACCAGGCATCGACAATGAGCTCAATTCATTGCGGAGGAGTAACTGGAGTGATGTCTTTAGGGATATCAGGAGAAACTTGTCTGAAGTTGGGATAGACCTGGAGAAAATTATCGACAACGAATGCAACCATAGACTTGGTCTGTATATGAAATCCCTGCTCATGCTCTTTGGAGGGCGATGCTACAATGATGTTTGCATGCAACTGCTATTTTTTTTGTGTGAGCTCGTCATTGGTCTACTCGACTGCAACAATCCTATGCTCAAGCTGATCCGTGGAGGTTCGGATGAAATGGAAAATCTATGTAGTAGACCAAGCCACATGCTCTACATTGCTAAGGTATGGATCCAAAGGAAATCGTGAAGCCAATGGTTAGCCATTGGTGATAGATTGATCATACATTTTTGGGGTGGAAACACTATTAGGACTAGGTGACATAGTTCAAAGACTATGGGTGAGTCGATCCTGAACCTCTGGAGGAAGTGTCACAATCACATCAATGCACTCAAGGCACAATTCCAAGATTATTTGACATTGTTGGGGATCTTGTAGAATCACCTCAATCCGTTCCTTAATGAAACAAGTACTATAAGCCGAGTGAGTATCTTCCTTGGTGTTCATTTGAGTATTGGGAGGGTCCAGGCTCATTTGTTCGTGCCTATCAGACGATTTTTCAGCCCCTACAGAGAGTAGGGACTTGGGATAAGTGTCGAGGGGGATATGAACCTATGAAATCTGGACAATGGATGGAATGGGGATAGTGTTCCTTGGAGTCATCATGAAAGGGGCACTAGAGGTGGGTGTAGTAGTGTTGATATGATGGTGAGGGGATGATGGAGTGGATGATGAGGCATCCACAATTGAACTAGGTGGTTGGCTGGTAAGTTCTTCGATGATATAGGTGGGATGGGTTTGGATTGGTGGATCATCGATAATAGTGATGATGGGAATGGAAGAGGGAAATGGGGTAGTGGTGCGGGTTATAGGTGGAAGGGAAGAAAGAGGAATGACCTCAGTGATAATGGCATTGGAAGTATACTAGGATGGAGAATCATTGCGCGGTTTCTTCATAGAAAAAGTGGAAGAAAGGACCTCACGTAATTGCTTACCCGAGATAGTGGCATTGTCCGGGATGGAGGAGAATGGGATATGAAATAAACTCTAGGTAGTGTTTCCTCTTCACCTTCATATTCCCTTTCATATGAACTTGAAGGCATCTAATCTCTCTTTGTCGAAGATCTAGATTATTTTTGAAACAAAATGAAACAGAGAAATTAAAATGAAATACTCATGAAAATTTCCAGAAACAGAGAAATACAACAATACTGATTTCTATTAATGAAAGAATTGTAAAGAGAATGTAAAAATACATAGTGCAAGACTCACTAGAATGGTGGTAGCTTTCTCTCTGAGAAGAGATGTGACGGCTACACTCATTCACAAGAATATAATTACAATGAGGCTCCAAAGGCCTTTTTATGATAAACATGAATGCCAAAACCCTATACATCCAAAAACCTAACCCTAGGAGATGAAACGCCAAAAGTCATGTGGGCCCCGTTTGGGTAAGTTAGTACATTAACTTCCCAGGGTCGTAAATTTTGCATATGATCTTCATTTTAGGTGTGTGATAGCCTGTTGGAAAGTTATTTTCTAGAGCTACACATTATGCCATTAAACTTTGACTTCATCTACAATTTGACTATGGCATGCCAAAAAAACACTGTTTAGGGCCCCAAAACGACCCTGGAAGTACAAAAAGATATGCTGACATAAAAACATACAAAATAATGTAGTTGGATTAGGTGAGAGGCCACTAGTATCCACCTGGAAGATGTGTAGGGCTTCAGACAACCTTATAAGTGTAGAACTCACAATTACAAAGAAGTACAAAAGAACATGTTGAACTAAAAACTCACAAGAAGAGCCAGTTGGAATAGATGGGTGGCCACCAATATCCACCTGGATCAGTCCTCCTCCCTTAGGAAGCAATCGTCTCCATTACATTGAGTGCCCAAGGAAGAGGGGAAATTGTTTTCTGAAGTTGAATCTTGGTGAGTTGCGTGCCTTGTTGGAGAAGCTTCCCTGCTTGGCCTGTGGGAGTGTGTCATGAACCTATTGCTGGCTGGGTGGAATCCGTTCCACCAATATGTTGTCTCTAGATTTGATGGGGCATTGTGTAGGTGCCATTGTAGGTGAAGAAAAATTATCCTCTTTCCCTTCAGAATTTCTGCTGGATAGAAGGTGTTGAGGCTGCAGTGGTTGTAGTGGCCTTTTGTGCATCCTTTGAACAGACTGTGAAGAGGATGAATTTTGTGGTATGAGAGATTACCTTGCGACATTGTTTTGGTGGAATAGTAGTTGGAACTAGCTCTGGTATCCAGTAGAGATGAACCCCCAGAGTAATAATAACACTACGGGGTCGAGACTCATAAACATCATGTAATTTCCACATCTATGGTTGGCATAAAACAACATCACAAAAATCAAGAGGGGAAACATCACACACTACCTCATCCTTGAAGGGTTGGATGCCATAGGACAAACAACATTGTTGGTTGACACAGAGATCTCGTCCCTGGTGAAGCCACCCGATGTTGTATGGCTATGGGTGTGGTGTTGTCGACAACCCCAACTGTTTGACGACCTCATTTGATATGAGGTTCTTCTGGTTGTCGTTATCAACAATGAAATGCAATGGGGTCCCCTTCACCCACATAAGTGAATGGAAGAGGTTCTCCCCTTCTTTAGGATATACTAGTTCTTCTGGTTGAATTGTTGTGGTCACGAAAATAACAGTGGGGTCTACGTCAATGATCTGTCTATTTTCAATATTTTCAGGATTAGATTTTGAATTAGGGTTCGGCTCCTTGTCTTTGAACTCGACCACCAATGATTGTTTTGAGCGACATTTATCGGTGTTGTGCTAGGGGATTTTGTGGAATTCACACCACTTCCTAGTGTCATTCTTTGTCTTTCCTCTACCTTCTTGTCCCATGTCTTGGATTGGTTGTCTAGAGGTTGTTGGTTAGGGTCTTCTTTACCATGATGTGGTTGTTGCATATTTGCAGACCCAAATTCCCATTTTTTCTGGTGTCTAAATTTCTTCTCGATTTTGACAACATATATATAGGTAGCTCCCAATGATGATATGTTTAGGAAATCCATTTCGGTTTGGATGTACCTATGTAGAGCCCCATGGTATTTTAGAATCAGATAGCGGTCAGAGTATTTGATACCCATCTTAGTGCACAATGTATGGAAAGTATTTGTGAACTCTGTAACTACTTGGCTCTTCTCTTTCCGTAGTGTGGTCCATCTAATGTACTGGTCTTCATAGTTATCAACATGATAGTATTGTTCTTTGAATGCATCCAAAAAAAAATCCCAAGTGGGCTTAGCCCCATATATTCCAAATTCCTCTGTGGAAATTTTATCCTAGTAAGTTTCCCACCAATGTTTGACATGGGGGAGAGCCTTGAGGAGTGCGAAGGTGATATTTTCACTGTCGGAATTTTTTTGAATAGAGAAATAAACTTCTAATAGATTTAACCATTTTTCTAGGGCATCCACATCTATCTGACCTTCAAATCTAGGAATATCAAAATTAACTTGTACCTTGAAGGGAGAGGTTCCTAAAAAATGGCCACTTAATGAAGATGTTCTTGTTGCTATCAGTAGGCATTGATGGATGTGCAAAATTCTCCATTATTTTGTCCCTCTGTCGCGTGAGAGATTGCACAAGAAACAGGTTAATAGAATATCCTACTCCGTCATTTTTCTTTTCTCCCGCCATCGAGGGTTTCTTGGGCATGCATGAGTGATTTTCCTCAAGAGAGACAAGCTCGAGACCATACTGGCTATACTCGAACCTCGTCGGGGACATGCATTGAAAAATTATCAGGAGCATCCCGCTCTGATACCACTGATTCGTATTATTTTTGGAACGAAATGAAGCCTAGAAATTACAATGAAATACTCATGAAAATTACCAGAAATGGAGAAATACAACAATACTTGATTTCTATTAATGAAAGAATTGTAAAGAGACTTTAAAAATAAAGAGTGCAAGATTCATTAGAATGGTGGTAGCTTTATCTCTGAGAAGAGATGTGACAACTACACTCATTCACAAGAAGATAATTACAATGAAGCTCTAAAGGAATTTTTATGATAAACATGAATGCCAAAACCCTAGACATCCAAAAACCTAACCCTAGGAGATGAAACACCAAAAGTCATGTGGGCCCCGTTTGGGTAAGTTAGTACATTAACTTCCCAGGGTCGTAACTTTTGCATACGATCTCTGTTTTAGGCGCGTGATAGCTTGTTGGAAAGGTCTTTTTGAGAATTATGCATTATGCTATCAAACTTTCACTTAGTCTATAGTTTGATTGTGGCACACAAAAAAAACATTTTTTAGGGCCCCAAAACGACCATGGAAATACAGAAAGATGTGCTGACATAAAAACATACAAAATAAGCCAGTTGGATTAGGTGGGATGCCACCAATATCCACCTGGAATATATGTAAGGCTCAAACAACCCCAAAAGTGTAGAACCCACTACTAAAAAGAAGTATAGAATAACATGTTGAACTAAAAACTAAAAAGAGGAGCCAATTGGAATATGTGCATGGCCACCAATATCCACTTGGATCAGTTGAGCTAGGGCTTGCACAAGTCATTTGCACATGAGCTAATCGTTGTGAGACAGGAGGCATCAAATAGGTAATACCTGATCTTTTATTCTACTTTGTAACTCCATGAATTCCTTGTCCAAGAGGGACTCATCCAGGTAGAACGACAGAGGAAGAGTGTGAAAAATGGATGGAGTCACACCTAAAGGCCTCACAAAATTGAAGTCATGTTTCATACCAAACCAATTGTTATGGGTGTGTTGGTTGAGTAGCACCTATGAAATCCTTGGGCATTGTGTGGCAGCAATAAAGTCATTGTGCCATTGCAAAAATGCAGAGTTGTAGTTGGTCGAGTGGGTGACAATAGTGCGACTGTACCAGGGGTCGAAGAGCTTGGCGATATGACTATCAGGAGCATGAGAAAGGCTTCAAAATTGAGGCAGATACCACTTCCACATAGCAAACGCGACTAACAAATAGCCATAGATGAACTATGTGGCTTGATCATGCACATGAACACAGGACTACAACATCTTTGTGAGCAGGTATTTACACCAGTTCAAAGGTGTGCCATTTTTATGAAACTCGAACACGACTATGACATCTAATGTGCACTCGCCTAGCGATTAGTTCTTCATGACCTTGTCGACAATGATATAGCAGGAACAATGGAACTACTCATCATTGATGGGTTCAATCTGTGCTCCACAACCTCCTCTTTGTGTGGAATACTTGTCATATAAATTGATCTCGACCATCTTGCAGTCGTGATTCCTTGAGCCTTGTAAGCCTTGTGTTACAACTCGCCCTTCCATGGATAGACCAGTCAACTTGTGAATTTATTCTACATGGATGGGGTAGGACTTTTCTAGCCATAAATTCCCATTGTTTACTTTTCTGATAAGAAACCCGGTACATTGGAGACTTCTCCAGTAGTTTCGAACACCGTTAAGTCATGCAATTTCATTAAGGTAGTGTCCAGGAGGGATATGAAAGACGATTTCCAGTCCTATCGTAATTTATCATTTGGTAGGGTCGATCTATTCAGGAATGTATAAATAGCCATATGTGGGTACTGTGATGCATCGACGAGATCGTCGAGCAACCAAGTTTTCTCGAAATTCCCATGGATATCGCCCAAACTTCGACCCATGGATCAATAAACTTTGTTGGGGAAACAACTTTGGGAATGGACCCCCTAACAGAATTGTGAACCATCCTAGCATACCTACCTTGGTAAGTGAATAATATTGGTGTACAAAAGCACAGGTGTGGGCTCAGAGAATGCTTTGGGGGCTCCAGAAGTAGATATGCAACTAACTTGGAGAAAACACAATAACATTGAGTATTTCGGAAAATATGAGTTTATATACAATATATGAAAGGTGATGTGAATATCATGCATTAAAATATATAGCGTGGAGGTAATGTAGCATTAATGTCGAATGTGCCCATTGAACGTGGAAAACTATAAGAGCGATTTGGTCAATTAAGAGAATAAGTGAGAACCCGGTGGTGGGACAGTCGATTAACCATAAAAGTAAATAACACACCATGAATTAGTAGGAAATGTATTAACATTTGTTGGGATTTAAGTGACTCTGAAGGGTAATGATGGGACAGTGACCAAAATGACACCAATGGTAGTTAAAAAATGAAGTGACAACAACACGACACAAATTTCCAACTTGAAAGTTACTAAATATGCAAGAATTTAATTTAGATCTCCCCAACCACAAAGGTGATATCCAGGATGGAAAAATTGACAATGAAAACTAGATGCTACAACAAGTGATAGTTAGACACATCACCATTTTATTGATATAAAAGGGAAATAACCAAACAATTGAAATCCTACCTACAAAATTCACTCTTGGTGATAAGAGCGTTGTGTAATTTCTCGTATCAAGCAGAAATGTAGGGCTTCATGCATGCGCCATTCACCCATCATGGATGAAGAATACTATCGAGTTGTGCTAATCTGATAGCTCTAGAGTCTTGAATTTTCGCAACTATGAAGGGTCCANCCTAGAATTCTCCTTCATTTGATGAAAATATAATAAGATTTTGGATTCCTCAAGTTACATCATTTCTGCAACCCTTTTTGCAGTTGATTCATCATTTGTCATCTGAGTGACTTGTGCAATATATAAAACTAGAGTGATGAACTCAACGGGAACAACTGCTTCTCGGCCATATACTAGTTGGAATGGAGTATACTTATGTAGTTTCTTTGTAGTAGTACTACTATTATCTCATAATATTGTTGGAACTCTTTCATCCCAATCATCTCAATTAACACAACAACCTTTAGTTAATCCCCTCTCTAGTTGTTTTTTAAACACCTCAAATGTACCATTGGCTTGTGAATGATCCAGACTGCTCTTGTGGTGTTGAATGAGAAATTCCCGAGTAAGAGTAGAAATAGTCTCACTGATAAAGTGGGCTCCTTGATTTCTAGTTAAACTTTGAGGACACCCAAATCTAGTGATGATGTTCTCAAAGATGAATTGAGTTGTTGTATCCGTAGAAAAATCCCAAACAACTTTTGATTCATCCCAATGAGTTAAGTAATCAGTTGCGATGATGGTGTATCTATCCTTTGAGTGTTTATCTGGTGGATTAATGGGACCAATGAATTCTACGCCCCGCCTCTCGAATGCTTGCAATGCATGAACAAGGTGTAGTGGAAACTCATCTTTGCATGACAGATTACCAACCCGCTGATAGAATTCACATGTTCTGGCATAGTGTTTGGCATCCTTGAATACAATTGGCCACCACAATACTTCCTATAATATTTTCTGTGTTGTTTCCTTACCTCCTACATGGCCTCCCGTAACTCCACTATGACACTCTCACAAGATATCCAATATTTCATGGTAAAGTACATATCTTCTGAGGATATTGTCCAATCCCAACTTGTATAGTTGACCTACAATCAACAGATAGTCTATTGCATGAACCACTAGGTGTCTCTTTTGAGTCTCAGAATAACCTTCAAGGAAAACACTCATGCTCAGAAATAAGTCAATGTTGGACAAGTAATCAAGAATAGCTTCAACTTTGAAAATATTTGCATATGGGAGTTGGTCATCTACACCTCTGCCACTTTCTCTTGACTCTAGTCTAGACAAATGGTTGGGGGCCACATTTAATTTACCTAGCTTAACAATGACCTCAAAATAAAACTCCTGAAACAATAACAACCATCTACAAATTCTACCTTCTAACACAAGCTTATTAACCAAATATTTCAAAGCGGAATGATCGGTAAATAATTTAAAATGGCCTCCTAACAAATAATGTCTAAACTTTTTGAAAGCATAAACCATATCCAAACCTTCCCTTTCAATGATAGTGTAGTTTCATTCATCCCAAGAAAGCTTCCTACTAGAAAAGTATGGTCCAACGTTTACCACAACTATTTATCACTCATAGATGGAGGAATATTTAGTATCACAACAACCTTTGCAAAATCAACCAACACTCCTTCCTTGCATACTATATGTCCTAGCAGATTTCCAAATGGTACACAAAAAATACACTTCTTCAGGTTTAAATAAATCTGTAGCTATTTGCAATGATCAAATATCAATTGGAGTACAACTATGTGATCCTTCAATAGTATATACATTGTTCAGTCATCCATATACGATTCAATAAATTTATGAATAATGTTGTGAAATGCAACAATAACTATGTGAGAGAAAAAAAATGGGGTTTTCTTTAGCCCAAAAGGCATAACATTATAAGCGAAAGAACCCCATTCTGTAGTGAAGGTAGTATTTCTTTTATCCTCTTCCATAATTCTAACCTGATGGTAACCTAAGAATCCATCTGTAAAATAATAGGCTTCATTACCTGCTACTTGATCAAGGACCTCATCACCAAAAGGAGATGCAAAAGGGTCGTGTACACAAGTTGAGTTCAGGCTCATGTAATCCACATAGACTCTTATATCATCAATACCCTTCTTTCTTTGGATTACAATAGGATTGATCCACTCAACCTCATCCAAAGGGAAAATTAGCTCGACTGCTAACATTCGATAAATTTCTTTCTTAACCTTCTCCTTAACACACGGATTTAGATGATACAGTCTGTGTTTAACCGACTTAGCCTCAAGTTTTAATTCAATCCACATTTCTCCTAAATTTCCCTTAATCCATTTCATTTATGAAAAAATCTTGGGGAAGAGGTCCTTGTACTCCCAAAACAGAGCATGTATCTTTGTCATGGTTTGCTCATCCCAATAGTCACCTATGGATGCCATCTTAGGATTCTCCTCACTCCCTATATTTACTTTTTTCAACTTCAAGGGTTGGGTGTATAAGGTGTTGGTATCACCTGATATGGTATCTTTGACTTCTCTGGTACCTGTGGATTCTTGAAAAGTTAAGTGTCTAAGATCTTCCAACTGCTCAGGGTTTCTTGGGTCCTTATCAACTTTACAACAAGCCAGAGGTATTCCTACGGGGGATGGATAAAATCTATACTCAAGAAAATGTTCCTGCTCAGGACAGACTGCAAGTGGTTGTTTGGGCTTGAATTCAATATTAAATATAATTATCTTGATTAATTGCAACATAACTGTAATTTTAGGAGTCTTACCAGAGAACGCTAAGGCATGGAAGAATTGATTTTGAAGTGTCTTCCAACATATTGTTTTTCTTCTTATACTCTCATGCATGTACCAATATTTGGGAATTATTCTCAGAGAATGAAAGAAGTGATGTGTCCACAAGGAGGGTGGAAGTTGTGTATCTTTACACACTTGTAAACAATGCTCAATGTGTGAAACTTGGTTATAATTACCATCATATATCCCCAAGGATAGCAGTTGACTGTTCTACTTCCAATCTGGTCCCAACTGTAATATATATATTAGTGGAAGGAATTGATGTTGCATAGAGAGATTGACTTCATCCCAAGTGGATAGCGTTTATTTTTTAGTATCCCACCACCTAGTTGGAGAATATTTCAGGGCTAGGTCAAGTGTTGAGAGTCTGTGTTCTACCACAACCCTATCCTCCATGTCTGTTACATAATATTTCCCCCACAAACAAGTGAAATCTCCCTTGGATATATAGACCCCTACTGTCCAAGACAAAAAACAAACAAATGAACAATAACATTCCTTTAGATCTATTATTTATGTCTATAGGAAAAGAATATAGAAGAAAGAAGTGTGACTTACTCCTTTTCGATAATTGTCCTCTCCGATATTCAATCTTTTGTCTTGTTGTCCAAGCTTCTATCATAATGAAGAAAGTCTACAAGGAACACAACAACACCTTCTATTCCTACAATATATCATTAGACAAGAGCATATATATCTATATAGACATATATGTATGAACAACAATATGAAAGAAATAGGCCAAGTTATATTAATGGAGAAACATGGTGAAGTACTTACAAACCAATCGTTCATATTGCAGTAGATCCTCCAAGCTCTCTAGTCCATCCCTTGCATGAATGTCTCAAGATCAGAGTGATGATGCTTTGATGGATTTCGTCCTCCAAGATCAAAGGTTTGACACTTTGAAATTCTTTCTCCCCCATTTCACCTTGGAATGCACTCATTATATAAGAGTTGGAGGCTTAACCACCATGGAGGATTTTAAGAAATGGTTGAGGATTTTGCTCCATAAGTTCAGATTTTATCCTAATATGGACCATGAGATACAATTCAACCAAAACAAACCTCATATCCTCAGAGATATTCCTTATAAAAAGGTGGGTTAGTTATAACTCCCTCTAACCATTTTAACGCTCCCCCAGTATTGAGCACAAAGCGTTGTCAACGCTCCCTGTACATGGGCATGGAAGCGTTGATAATATTTTAGTGTTCCCTATACATGGGCAGGGGATTGTTGACCTTAAAAAATTGTCAAAATGTCAAGGTAAAAAGAAATTTTTCGACCTTCTCATGATGCTTTTTTCTCCTCCACATTAATTAGGGATTATGAAATATTTTCTTCCATGGTGTCAAAGTTGTGACACTTAATAAAGTGCATGTGACACTTAGTAAGGTGCATACGACACTTGATAAAGTGCATGCGACACTTAATAAGGGGCATACGACACTTTACAACACTTGTGGCACTTAGGTGTATAATAGATGCAACACTTAAGTGAGACATTTTGGTGTGTAACAGATGCCCCCTAAAGTGTGAGGTCAGAGGAGAAACTGATGGCCGAAACAATTTACAAAATATTAAAGAAAGGGAGCTGGAGTAGGAGAGCCTGATGGAATATGCAAAAAAAAATCAAACAACATATATGTATCATCCCCGAGGAAGGCATACCTATGCTAGGAATAAACTTACTCAAAGCATGGTCATTGACTAGTACACTGTAGATCCATGAAAGAATTGACTAAGGATATGGCCACCAAACATACAATGTGGATCCATACCTACATGACTTGATTAACTCATAGCCATGAAAGAATACATAGTGGAGCTATGATATGGCAAAACAACATAGCCATGGACCAATACAAAGTGGATCTATGTAACAATATATATATATATATATATATATATATATATATATATATATATATATNATGGTGGTTATACTGGAATATTCTACATATTCAAATGATCTCCAACGCAGCTTGAGAAAAACATATAACAGAGTGAGCGCTCAATCCATGGTCTTCATCTTAATCCCAAAATAGTACAAATCTAGCCATGTGAATAGATTTCCTAATGTCGAACATGGTAGAAACCACTTGATTATCGATCATTGATGCATATCATTAAAAAGTGTGAGGGAAATCACCAATGATGACAATGACTCCCAAGGTACACTAGTACATTCCAATGAATGTGTATAAATGAGATGAACTCGAACATCCGTTGAATCATTTGATTAGAGGCCAATAGTGTAAACCTACTTTTGAAAGCGAGGAAACCTGCCATTGAGGCATGCAGACTCCAAGGTACTAATCGATTTCTAATTCTAATTCTCAGATAATGTGTTGAATTCGATTGGAAGAGACTCGTCGAAGGAGGGACATGATGTTTCCCCCATCATCGACATGAAACTAACACCAGAAAGTGATGTAATTTGGTGGATTAAATGAGTATGGACTGACAGAAGTATGGAAGCTGGTAATACTACAAAATGGTTGGTTTGAGGTGAAACTTCACTTGAACATTGTGAGGCATGAAAAATGACTTGGAAACATTGAATCAATTGAGAGATAGACCAAAACATAGTGTAACAATCATCGGGGCACTCTTCGGATGAGACAAAGGAGTACGAGGACTCATGGGATTGGCATGACTCAGAGACAAGTAGATTACCCAATTGTAAGAAGAGACGCAAACATGTTCCATGTTCAAGGGAGAGAAAAAACAATTGCCATGATGGTTTCCAAAAACTTGACCCACTTCCTTCAATTTCCCCCCCACCATGATTAGTGAGTACCTCTTTTTTTTTTAATGAGCTTGAGGAGGATAACAAATGCTCGGTATAGCTCATATTCGATGAGTCCCTCATCATATGTTTAACAAACCTAAAGAAGGAGAGGTTAGGGCCTGTATGGGTACTTCAATGCCTGTTTTACGAGCCCAAAGAAGGAAAACTCGATGGTATTTTCATATTTAGAGAGTCTGAAAATATCTTAAAGATGACTCCATGGATGTTCTTTTTCGTAAATTTAGTCCCCCAAGCCTGAAAAAGTGTAAAACCATACACGGGAGAACTCTTCTAGTCATGATTTACTAGAGTATACATTTTTCATAATTAGTCTTACGAGGATGAAAAAGGGGTAAACTACCACTTGAAAGACGAATCTTCATGTTTTAACGAGCTCAAAGGACAACGAAGTACATTCATAGTCTGCTTCATTTTTTAACGAGATTGAAACATAGAATGAAACTATGCTCAAGGATGGTTTCATTTTTGACGAGCTTGAAAACGAGAATAAATTATGCTCGGTGTAATACCCATGAACGAGCTTCTTCCCAACATGATGTACAGAGGTTGGTACATTGATCGATACCTATTGACAGGTTTTTTCCCAACATGATGTTCAAAGGTTTGTACTTTACCCCCAACATCATCATAAGAAGTTGGTGGTTTAACTTCATTATGATGTCCAGAGGCTTGAGACATGCCTTCCAAGCTTCGGTTCATCTGTCGACTCTTCTTCTGCTTAGACTCTTGGTTACTAATAATAATAGGTTCACCAGAAAGGGAGAAAGAAAGAGGATCAACAAATATAGGAAGAGGAAGGGAAGGTTTGGGTACTATATATTGTGGAAGACATGATTCTACTAGACTGAGTGACATGAAGTCACCTAATGTTTCAATGGAAAATGGGCTAGACACTACCCGAGGATCGAATGATGTAGAGGATTGTTGCACGATAGTTGTAATCATGTTTAATGTGGAAACCTCATGTGGGGGACTGAGGGGAGGTATGGGAAAAACTCCCATGAGTGGGGAATCCTTGAGGATATCTACCCCCACACTTTCATACTTAAGATCAGACTGTCCTGGGAAAGGGATATTATTCACTGTAATAATCAAGTTGGTTAATAGTCACAATTTTCCCTTGATGGGGAAACTGAAAAATACAAAAGACTAAAGAAGTGACGGTAGTAATTGCATATAACCAACTGTGACCAAGCAATAAATTATAATCCACGAGTGCATCAATGAATTCAATGCCGATAGAAACAACTTTTCCATTTAATTCCACAGGGAAAGATTGCAAGAGTCCGTAAGGTTGGAAACCACGTCCATCAAATGATTTAAGGGTGGTAGGAGACTGTTGAATTTCAAGAGAACCAATGGTTCTCTAGCAGGACAAATACATGACAAATGTGGAAGCTCCTTAATTCAAACAGTGCGATGCATGTTCTTCCCACCAACCATATCTTGAATTTGGAATGCCAGGTGGTGGGAGAGCCTTGGTTTAAAATAGTCCAAATTAAACATAATCATATTTGATGCCTCTAGATCCAAAAATCAAATGACTAACAACAAAGTTCTACGTTGACTTGGATAGTTTTGTAGAACTTCAATCGTCAACATAGCACAAGTTGCTTGCGCAAAATCTTCAACAATGTTGTAGTTTTGAGTAGCGCAGGCACTTGGATTGAAAGTTGACTTTCGAATTGTTCCCTTGGGTGAGTGCAATGTCGAGTCAATAACATGCCTCTCGATCTAAAGAGGGGTGGAGGATGGAGGAGGAGTGGAAGTGGAGGGATTATCAATAACACCTTCATTGGAATGATTTTCTAGAGGAGTGTCATAAGTCTTAGTTTTGGTTGTTAGACTAACCATCAACTTACACATAAAAACCTTAGCGACACTTGAGGAAGCATCCCCATGGTGGGAATGACCTTCATTTCCCCCTTGTATAGGGGTAGGATTTTTTTCAACCATTTGTTGTTGTTGAGTTGGGAAAGGGTCAGTTAACATTGTAGGTAGGGAGGTACCCTTCAAAAATTTAGTCACTTCCTCATGATGAGGGCAGTCTTTCGTGTAGTGGTCCTCTGTATAAATCATGCATGGAATATTAGCTTTCCTTTTCGGTTGGGTATAAACAATTTTTGTACTCTCCTGTGGGTTTGAAGAACTCTTGGATTTTCCCTTATTTTTCTTCTTACCTCTAGGTTGTTGAGATGAAGTAGAATGGACCACATTCACCTCATAGGTTTGTGTAGGAGAGGGATCAGTGTTGGGATAAATATATGCATTATTAATTCCCACATTAAATTATCAACGAGGGAATCATAGACTTAGAGGTGAAAGCATAGGAAATGCATGATTGGAGCCTAGTCTAGCCTAATATAGAGCGAGAAATCACACTTCAATGCAATAATCGAAACAGGAAATAAGAAAATGAATTTTGAGAGATAAACTAACACAGGTTTAAACCCATTATGGGAAGGTCATATCTCGCGAGTTAGACCTTTAATATTTTCTTTGGTGATTGGAACTACGGAAAATTAAGGTGAAAGAAATGAGATGAAAGAAAAGTGCAGGAAATAAAACCAATCTCACGAATTCAAGTGCAGGAAATAGAAGGATTTGAACTATGAAAGAATTAAGTCAAAGAAAAAGAAAAACAATGCAAACACAAACTAGATTAAAAGGCAATCAAGACAATAGATGAAATCAAGGTTTAAATTCAGAGATTGTTCCTCAAGTGAGTACACCAAACGTAAATAGACAATGATTGTAAGACAATGGAGAATAAAAAACAGTGAATATATACCTTATGACAAACACTTAGTTAAGCACACAAAAAATGAGGAAATTATGCTTATTTGTGTTCTGCTCTTAAAGGGACTGTGTAAATAATAATATCCTTTAGAACCATCAAGTCTTTTAAAAACAGAAAACCATGAAAGAGAGAGAAAAATAAAAATTGAAATGAGATGAAGAGTGGTCTATCCCCCATGTATTTAAATGATCATTTTAAGATAAAAAATCCACACAAGGAAATAATGAAGTGAGATGAATTAAATCTACAATGGGTCTTATATGAATTCAATTTTGGTTGGATACAATGATTGCTAGAAGTTAAGTGTTTTATTGAATGGAAGTGAACTATCTTTATAATTAGTTAAGCATACAAATGATATCAATTAATGAGAAATGATCTGATTTAAGAGCCAATTGGTGAAGGTAAGAGAAGAAATAT
>JASDQU010504494.1:28941-48600 GCA_032191745.1 Picea mariana | reverse complement strand
CAATGGGTCTTATATGAATTCAATTTTGGTTGGATACAATGATTGCTAGAAGTTAAGTGTTTTATTGAATGGAAGTGAACTATCTTTATAATTAGTTAAGCATACAAATGATATCAATTAATGAGAAATGATCTGATTTAAGAGCCAATTGGTGAAGGTAAGAGAAGAAATATGTTTTGTATTTTTTATGAATAAAAAGAAAAAATACATAACACTTAACACATATAAATGATTATTTGTTCTTAACTGTGTATAGTCTTTGCTTAATAATGTTGGAAACGAGTGAATGAAGGCAACTTAACCAAAGGAACAATTAACTCTGAGTTTAGTTTTATCAATCTAATGTAAGAGAATAGATTTAAATCATAAAATGCAAATAACAATGGGACTGTAATTAAAACACACAGATAAAAAACATCACATTTACAATCTAATCTATAAAGAAAAAGGAAAGAAGAAGGATGCTACCCAAATGAGGGGCCCTTCCCATATTGGTTAACCCTGCTTGAATACAATCATATCAATCCAAGGAGATGCATAATGGATCAACCACATTCGGCTTTTCATTTGGTCACGAAACTCTATTTTTACATGGTTGTCAACTCCTTAAAGATTTCTCACAAGAGTAAATCTCCCTACTTACAATAAAGATTCATGATGATAATGACTCATTCACACAACCATATGAGGATTATTTATACATGAAATCCATGGAGGAATGGATAAAACCGAATTCCCCAAACTCATATTTTGGTTAAAACCAATTTTACAATTTTTGAAATGAAATCACAAAAATCTAGGTTTTTTCATTAATTTGGGCAGATTCGAGTTAGGGATCCACCCATATCTTCCAGAATAATTCTAATTTTGAAACATTTCCCATATATTACACATTTTTTCAACTTCTGGAAAAAACCCATATCTTCGAATTTCGAGATCTACTTTCATCTACACGGAAATTAAGGCGCAAGTTGATAGTTTGAGATTTTTACTAATTTTTGCATAATCGTTTCCCCTGAGTTGGAGGTCCGCATGTTTGAGATGGATGAATTTTGACTCATGTTTCATGATGTCAATGTCACTCTAGAAAAAACCCATGTCCCTGATTTTCCTCTAGAAGCGTGCCAATATTTCAAACTATAATCCGTACCGAATGACTATAGGACGTTGGTACCGGATGGTTGTGCTGGTACCAGATGACTGCGCTGGTATCGTATGATTGTAGGATGCTGGTACCAGATGGATATATTCAGGTACATGTACTGGATGACTTCTGATGTAGGTACCAGATGGTTTCTAGAATGTTCCGGTGTAGGTACAAGATGACTTCCAGTGCAGGTACCAGATGACTTCTAGTGCGGGAATAGTACAGGAACATATTATTTGGAAATAGAAACATATGATTAAACCATCAAAAAAACTATTGTATAATGATCCTTTTAATTACTAAAAATATGGAAATTTATGTATTAACCACATAGGATGAATAACAAGAGATAATGGAGGTTTATGGTGTAATTAGGGATATATTATTGGTGAAATGTGGGGAGAACGTGTAATGATGAGTGTAATTGTATAGCATAAAATATGACAAAACTGGAGCCCAACACAAACCCAAACCCAAATATTTGCATGTCCTCATGCAAACAAGGTGAAGAACTTATGATACTCTGCTTATAGATTTATGTGACATTGTTTCTTTTGTGTAGGTGTTGGTTCTTGTGGGGTGACACTTTGGAAACTATCACAGATTGATTTCCAAATGGAGAAACAAAATTATCATAAAAATGGAGGACAAATAGAGGATGGGGTATCAGAGTGATGATGAATGGTATGCATGTGGATAATGGTTTATAAAAGGATGGTGATGGTGGTCGTATGAACTTGGACGTATTTATACTCTGTATCTTACATTAATTTTAAGACCAATATTTACTTTTTGGTTCTTTGTTTGGATAGACAACACTGATTTCATCCTCTTATTCAGAACATTGAGATGACTTAAGAATGATTTATGATGTACAAAGAGAAGACACTATAGATGTTGTTTTCTATTTGTATACCACATATTTCCTTTTCATTACTTGGTCTTATCATCAGAGTATATTTTTCATTATGACAAGTAGAGTGAATATGGAGGGTTTATTGAGTAGTTGTGATAATGCATAGTGGAGTGTGGAGTGGGTAATAGTGGTTATGCATCATGTTTTCCAATTTCTTGAAAATTTAAAAACATTTGTACTAGTTTTACCTCAAGTTACCTTTGCTTTGAATTCTAATGCATGCTGAAGTGGAAACTATGCGGAACCTGATGAAATGCATGCTGAATCATGATGTGGACTACTGAAATTTGAAGATGAAGTGGAGCAAGGTTGAGAACTGATGGAAGCTGATGGAAGTCAAATATAAAATAAGTTGATCTGTTGAAGAGAGAAAGAACCGGCTGAAGATGTTGGAGATATTGCCAAGACTTCGAAGATCTGGAAGGGACTGAGGATCTTTTCACACCCCCAAACCCAAGGATTTGCATGTAGTCTTGCAAATTGTTGCAAACTTTCTGGTACCAATTTGAGAGTTTCTAAGAACATAATCTAAGAGTTTTTAATAAATCATGGGCACACAATTTATGAGTACTAATCCTGAACATAGAGAAAGAAGGTCATAAGATCATGAAAATAGAAACTGATCGTAACATGAATTACGTATAATGCCACATTCATTTAAAAAAATCCAATAAATATTTGATGACAATTAGCATGAATGCACAGAAATTAAACCATTTTCAAAGGTCACTTGTGAATATTCCTCCTCTATGTAAACTAACTTTTTTTGTTCTATAGCAAAGATTTCCATTTCCTTTCGTATACAAACTTTATCAAAATATTAGAAACACTATGCTCAAAGAGTCTTGTATAAATTAGAGTAGGGATTTTGTTCTTCTCCTTTAGAAAGGAAAATAAAAGATTATCAACAGTCTCAACAAATGAAAACCCCATAGGAAACCGGTCATCCCTTTTCACTCTCAAAATATTTAGAGTCATTCAAGTAATAAAGATAAATTTTACAGTTGAGTATATTAGGCTTCTAAGATCATGGTACCACTCTTAAGATAATATATCTTAGATATATCATGAATTGGATGATACGGTCTTAAGATCAACTTAGGGTTATTCTCAAATGGAAAATAGACCGATTTTATTTAACCTTTAGTTCAACCATGCATGCTTCTTCTTAATGATTTACACAAGTATATCGTTCATACAGACAAATATACATTAGGCATATCAAAATCAGAACCCGTTGCCAACAAGCTTGATCAGTACTCCGATGGGGTAATTTTGACATCTAAGAAATATCCTCCCCAGGCAGAATGCCCCATTGCCCACGAGTATGTTCAGTACCTTGATGGGTTTTCCTAGTCATAGCACAGGTCGGTACCCACTACTAGCAGATCTGTTTAGTATCCCGACAGGTTAGCCTCTTACACCCATTTTCCATCAAAGGCTCATGTACCAAACTTTACCCTTAAGATAAAATTTATATATTGCGTTCGCATGGGTGAATGGGAATCATATTTGAAAACATTTTTACAAGATGGGATGGTGTTGGGTTGGAAGATATTTTATAGATTTCCCATAAAAGATTATTCGCATGAAAAATAGACTTATGTATTGAGATTAGTCCAAATACATGTCATGGTCAAACTTAATTAATGTGTGGTGGATAAGGCCATGAGAGAATGACCTAAAGGTGCCTCTAGTCCTCAAGTTCATCTTCTCCGTATAAGATTATGGTAGTGTTCCCATGGGTAGAAACTTCATGCACTCTACTTCTAATCTTTAATAAGGATGTTCTACTAACCAACTTTGAGATTAGATCAGGTTGTACTAGTTTCCTATGGGCCTCATAATATGAAATTTTAACTTTATGTAATCCCATAGTATAATCAAAGACATGGCTATGAGTTACTTCTTATAATAAATGATCTGAAATTTTGTATAAAGAATGAAAATGAAATCTCTTGAAAATGATTGGTTGTGACAAAAAGTCTTGGGTTTGATTAATTGAACTCTTTTCTTTTTAGTTTTTCATTATTAATGATTACCTAAACTATAAATTTATGCAAGGAAAACAGTTCAGAAAAATAATAAAGCAAATCTAATAAAGGTTAGAGAGTAGTTTTCAGATAAACCAAATTTTAGGAAAGTAATAGAAAAAAAAGGATTCAGTTGTTCCAAAACAATATTAGGTAACAAAATATCAGAATAAAAGACATTTTTGATGAAACAACATAACCAAAAGAAATTCAATTACTTCCCTGAATCAGTCATGAAGATGTTCTCCCAATCCAGCCGAAAAGACAATGCCTACAGAACTCCAACAAATCGTCATGGACTGATTCATTTAGAAAAATTGGAAAAATATCTATCAACTGAAAACATATTAACAATTATGGGGGAAACAATACTCCCTTAAGATTAGTTTCCCAGATTGATAGCTCTAATTATTTTAGAAAACATAAAAATGATGCTACACCAACTAACAACTATATGCAACATTTATTTACTTATTTACTATCCTACCTAACCTAAGAAAGGACTCATTTTCAAGTATATGAATACTTACAATGAATCCACGTGCGCAACAAGATTATGAATATACTCACATTCAAGTTTGAACAATATACTTTAATAAGTACCAGAATATGAGGAGTCAGTTGTTTTGAGTAATATAATGTGAAGAGTTGTTGAAGAAGAGAGTGGTGTTTCAATCTGAGAGTCTTCTAGAACCATAGTTCAATGTAGTCTTGGTATTCTTGGTTCACATTCTCATTTATACCACTCTATTTGTTTTCCTCTATCATTCCATGTCGATCATCTTCTTTCATATGGTTTGTCTCTTGGTTGCATACAAGATCTGGTGATAGGACTGTTAATAACTCCTCGATCTCAGGTTCTAGTGGTTTCTCTCCATTGGATGATTCTTCGGTCTCCTCTATAGGTTGGAAAATGTGATAAGAGGAGGATTCTATATATTCTCGTGGATGTAGCCCATAGAAATCTTGTTCCTTTATTACTTCTGGAGATGCAGATAGGTTTTTGAATATTGTCAATATTCACTCTTCTTGAGAGGCAGAGATCCCAACTGTAGCTAGGATTTGAGAAAGTTCTTCCAAACTCTTGTTCATCATTGAATATTTTTGTTGGTGGATGGGTCCCGTCTCACACATGTATTAGAATAGAGGGGGGGTTATTACAACACCCTAAAAATTATTTATCATTAAAGATCTGAATTTTAAAACTAAGAAATTAAAACTATTTGAAAAAATAAAACACACCAAACTTTGAAATCCTTGCGTTACTGGGACCCTGTTGTCACCAGGTTATCTGTTCGCACAAGTTAGCTCATAATAAATAAAACTTTTTTTGCATAAATAAAAACACAATCTTGCATAAAAGAAGGAAAAACACATTTGTGTTAAAAAAAAACACACACATGCATGAAAGGGAACAATAAGGCTTCAGAGAAACCCCACCAAAGTGGAAGCGTGGTATCTTCCCTCACGTTTTATTGTACTTTCTCCTCCCCCTACATTGTGTAATTTAAAATGAAAAATAACTACCTAAACTTCTAATCCCTTTAGTACCTCCCCAACAACGACGCCAAAAATGTTGGGCTAAATATATGCATTATTAATTCCCACATTAAATTATCAACCAGGGAGTCGTAGACTTAGAGGTGTAAGCACAGGAAATGCAGGATTGGAACCTATTCTAGCCTAATCTAGAGCCGAAAAGAACATGTCAATGCAATAATTGAAACAAAAAACAAGAAAATTAAATTCAAGAGATAAACTAACACCTTAGGTTGAAACCCATTACGAGAAGGTCATATCTCACGAGTTAGACCTTTAATCTTTTCTTTGGTGATTGGAACTACGGAAAACTAAGCTGCAAGAAATAAGATGAAAGAAAAGTGCAGGAAATAAAACCAAGCACAAGAATAGAAGGAGATTTGAACTACGAAAGAATTAAGTCAAAGAAAAAGCAAAACAATGCAAAATCAAACTATATTAAAAAGGCAATCAAGACAATAAATGAAATCAAGATTTAAATTAAGAGATTGTTCCTCAAGTGAGTACACCAAACGTAAAGAAACAAGGATTGGAAGACAATGGAGAATAAAGAACAATGAAACTATACCTTATGAAAAACACTTAGTTAAGCACACAATGAATGAGGAAATTATTCTTATTTGTGTTATGCTCTTAAAGGACCTGTGTAAATAATAATATCTTTTAAAGCCATCAAGTCTTTTAAAAACATAAAACCATGACAGAGAGAGAAAAACAAAAAATGAAATGAGATGAAGAGTGGTCTATCCCCCATGTATTTAAATGATTATTTTAAGAACATAAATATACACAAGGAAATAATTAAGTGAGATGAATTAACTCTGCAATCGGTCTTATATGAATTCAAATCTGGTTGGACACAATGATTGCCAAAACTTAAGTATTTTATTGATGGGTGAGTGCATATGGAATGGAATTGAACTATCTTTATAATCATTCAAGCATACAGATGGTTTCAATTAATGAACAATAACCTGATTTAAGAGCCAATTGGTGAAGGTAAGAGAAGAAATATGTTTTGTATTTTTTATGAATAAAAAGAAACAATACATAATACTTAACACATATAAATGATTATATGCTCTTAATTGCATATAGTCTTCACTTAATAATGTTGGAAATGAGTGAATGAAGGCAACTTAACCAAAGGAACATCTAACTCTGAGTTTATTTTTATCAATTTAATGTAAGAGAACATATTTAAATCATAAAATGCAAATAACAATGGGACTATAATTAAAACAAACGGATAAAAAACACCACATTTACAATCTAATCTATAAAGCGAAAGGAAAGAAGAAAGATGTTACCAGAATGAGGGGCCCTTCCCAAACTGGCTGACCATGCTCGAAGACAATCAAATCAAGCCAAGGAGATGCATAATGAATCAACAACAATCAACTTTTCATTTGGTTATGGAACTCTGTTTTTACATAGCTGTCAACTCCTTAAATATTTCTCACAAGAATAAATCTCCCTAATTACAACAAAGTTTCATGATGATAATGACTCTTTCTCACAACCGTATGAGGCTTATTTACATGAAATCCATGGAGGAATGGATAAAACCAAATTCCCCAAACTCAAATTTTAGTTACACCCAATTTTACAATTTTTGGAATGAAATCAAAAAAATCTTGATTTTTTCATCAATTTGGGTAGATTCGAGATAGGGATCCACCCATATATTCCAAAACTATTCGAATTTTGAACAAATTCCCTTGTATTACTCAATTTTTCAACTTTTGGAAAAAACCCATATCTTTGAATTTCAAGATATGCCTTCATCTCTACGGAAATCGAGGCGCAAGTTGGTAGTTTGATATTTTTATTAATTTTTGCAGAATCATTCCTTCTGAGATGGAGGTCCAAACGTGTGATATGGGTGAATTCTGACACATGTGTCTACATGCCAACGCCGCTCTTTACAAAACCTATGTCCCCGATTTTCCTCTATAAGCCTGTCAATATTTCAAACTATAATATGGTACCAGATGACTGTAGGATGTTGGTACCAGATGGTTGTGCTAATACCGGATGACTATAGGATGTTGGTACCAGATGGTTGTGCTGATACCAGATGACTATAGGATGTTGGTACCAGATGGATATTTTTTGGTATAGGTACTGTATGACTTCTGATGCAGGTACCAGATGGTTTCTGGAATGTTCTGGTGCAGGTACTAGATGACTTCTAGTGTGGGTACCATATGAATTCTAGTGCGGGAATAGTGTAGAAACATATTGTTTGGAAACAGAGACATAGGATTAAACCATCATCAACAAAACTATTGTATAATCATCCTTTTAATCACTAAAAATATGGAAAATTATGTATTAACCACATAGGATGAATAAAAAGAGATAATGGAGGTTTATGGTCTAATTAGGTATATATTATTGGTGAAATGTGGGGAGAAGGTGTAATGATGAGTGTAGTTGTGTAGCGTAAAATATGACAAAAATGGATCCCAACAAGCAATTTTGGCGTTGGTAATGGTACCCACCATGCCATTGACATGGGCTTCTGAAGTAGGTCTTTATGGCTCATTTGATGGGTGAGGAGCATGAGGGATCCGATCGTAAAGTGTGTCGAACTGGGAATATACCAAATCAAATTATCGAGAATGACTGATCGCTTGCTCCTCAGTGACAACAACGCCCATGGACACATCTCTAGCGATGGGTGGAAAAAGTGACTCGGTAAAACAATTTGCTAGGATTTGGTCCAGAATATTAGCTTTAATTAGTTGTCATCGCTGCCTCCATTTGTGAATATGATCAAAAATATGGGTGGAGGTGGATTTTCTAAGCAAGGTTAAGAGCTCTGTACCGGTTTCATATCTAATTGACAACTGGAAATGTGTCAAAAAGTCCATAGATAGTGAATTAAAGTTGCTAAAATAGTGTCGTGATGGCTCGATATACCATTTGTCTTACGAGCCTATGAGACTTCTCTGGAAAAGTCTTAAACTAATGGAATCATTCATCAATTATTTCGAAGAATACCAAATATGGAAGGTCATTACGTGGTTACTAGGTTATTCTCCAAGTCTCCCGTCGAATTTTGGGATATTGGAAGGCGGTTTGGCAGGGATTGGAAGCCAAAACGGGGCATGCATTATGGGATCATTGGTCAAACACGACAGATCAGGCAGATCTAATGTAGCCAAGAATGGAAGATGTTGTAACCTATGGATACTGGTAATAACCATGTGACATAGGAACACCAATAGGACCATATATAGGTTGCGACAGGATGTAAAAACAAGATGGTCCTCCCATGTGTTGTGGCTAATTGGATGCTCCTCCTATGTATTTTGGTTGACTTGAAGGCCCCCCCAAGTATTGTGGTTGGCCCTATGGACCTCCCATATACTATGTTTGAGGGGGTTGTTGTGTTGGAATCATGGGGTTCATGTATTGATTGGGTAAAGTTCCTTGCTGAGGAATGTCCGCCAGATTAGGTTGACCCCATAAATAATTTGAAAATCCTGGATATGGTTATCCAGAATACAGGCCTATGCTAGTAGGGATGGACGAACTTGTAGGAGCTAGTTTCCCCCAGGTTTGATGATGTTTCTTCCACATAGGATTTTTCCCCATGGCTGAGGTTTCCCCCTAGAAAATTTTCCCTCCAATCGAATGTTTCCCCTAGCTAAAGGTTGGCCTCCAATTGAATATTGACCTCCAATGAAAGGTATAGAAGAACTCCCCATTTGTAAAGTTGGAGATGTAGGTTGAGTGGATTGTGTAATTGTGGTTGTATTGACAATATTTTTTTCCATATGATAGATGGGATGACCAAGTAAAGCACTTGGTTTGTGCATATGTGGGATTAGTGAAGAAAGAATATTACCTGACCCATGTGTGGATAGAGATGTACTCACATGTGGTTGTGTCGGAGTAACTTGGATCACGTATTTTCTCGTTAAAGAATAAGCACCAATAGTAGTGATCTATGATCTTGCAAGGTCAACTACAAGATTTGTGGATAGAGGAGGTGAAACTCCCAATCCCTGTAGAAAACCAAATGTCAGTGGGTTTATTCTAAAAGATTTCCTAGTGGCTGAATTGGTCGGTAAATGGTAAGAAGAATAAGCATAAAGAAATCTCATGGATGGTTGTCAATAAGTAGTGGGTCGAGTGGATCGATGAAAAGGGTATTTGCTTAAGATACAAGGCCTTCCACGAAGGTTGTGATCGGTTCTTCTGCATGTTGTCCACTTCAGGAGCTACACTCCCAGTTTTAGAAGTTTGTTCTTTGACCATTCCTTCATTAGAAGGGCCGTGTTGAGGTTCATGAACTTCAGGATCCAAACCTTACATTTTGCGAGATCTTTGAAGCCCTTGATCGGCCACGATGAAAGAAAAATAACAATCCTTAAGGACAAATACGAACTCTAAATGCACACACCCCTAAAAAATACCTACAAGTAATCAACCAAAGAAACAATAGATAAAAGGATCTTCCGAAGATGGGATGTCAAGCTGCTAGCAAAGATATGAGAAGCAGTTACTCCGACCTCCACGTAATATCCCTTCTCAGTGCAAGAAACCCTCGCTTCACGGGATCACCCTCCAAGGGTAATGAAAGTGAGATACAACATCTTCCCCGGGTACTGTGGGAATCCCCCCACAATCACATCTGTAGATACCTAGGAAAGGCCACTAAGGTTACCAACTCACAATTGACCTCCAGATGGTACAGTCAACAATCGGGACCGAACGTATGGGCAGGATAACAAAGTCCTAAGATATTCAAGAACCAAAGATAGTGGACCAGTAAGACTCCTGAGGACCCCAAACGGATTTAGGATTCACGAAGCACCGAGATCGAATGAAACTAGTAGTTTCTCAAGAAAAAACCCTAATATACAGTCTTTCCACTACGATTGGTCAAGATTTGGAGGGGTAATCTTCGCTTCTCTTCTGCATGCGACCTCGTGTTTAGCCCATGTGTTATAGGGGGTTCCCAGCTATGCCTATACGACAATTGGATTTTTTCACTTTTTTGTGATCTACAATGTTTTATAGTAATCTTGGACAATTTACTCACTTTTCCTAATCCAAATATTCTAACCTTATGTTATTTTTGGTCTACTATAAACCAAAAAATGCCTACTTGATTTTATTAGCGCGATGGTTGATTTTAATGTCTTTCGTTATTAGAAAATTCCATGGAGATGAAACTAATGATGTGTGAGACTCGACCCTAATAGAATGCAAAAATAAATAAATGCAAACATTTATTTTTGATGAATTTTATCTATGAGAAGGAAAATAGTTCTTTTCTTCTTAACAAACACTCAATATCATGCAAATTTTCAATTTTCCTCTTAAATGAAGAGAAGAATGATTCCAAACTACCAAATAAATGTTTTTGAAATCCTAAATCAAATGTAATACTAGCTCTTTCAAAACATGTACCAAAACAAAACTCCTAACAATGCAAAACAATTCTCTTTGTTTGATCGTATATGCAATGAAATATCTTCAAATACAAAGCCTTTCTGCTTCCTCACTTCAATTAGAATGAAAGAAATCAATGTTTGACAAAAAGGAACATGAAACAAAAAGAAACCAAACAAAGTGAACTCAAAAGTTTGACAAGAACTAAAAGAATTCAAGTGTGAGAGAGATTGTTCAATCAAGGACTCAAAATTGTAGAAGAGAAAGGAAATCATTGTTTGAAAACCTAAAAAAATGAGCAACAAGAATCAAAGATAAATTCCAAGTTACAATTCCAAATCATTGAAGAAGGATTCAAAATAAGTTTTGAAATCAGGAGAACAAAAGTTTGAGAACCTTCGTGACGAGGATCAAACTACTGGTAAGACAAACTTTCACCAAAGGATCAGGTTAGCCCAAGGTAGTCATGCTCATTCCCTAATTCTGAAGGACTTGCAAGATCAAAGGAGGAAATAAAAGTTGGTGATCACAATTATTTCAATAAAACAAAGTCATAACCAAGTTCAAATGAATCTAATGCAAAGATCTAAGTGAAAAAAATAAAAAAACAGAGGCAAAATGAGCTCAAAACTGACCTAAGAGGAGATCAATGCTCCTATAACGAGGCATACAAATTGTTGAACAGGGGTCAACGCTCCTCATGAGACTAACAGGGAGCGTTGATAATGGTTTTCGACACTTTGTGGGCCATAATGGGGGAGCGTTGATGCCTGGAAGTGTTTGAAAAACACAAAATTTTCCCAGACTTGGCAGAGATCAAGCCAATGAATCTGTAAACTTCCTAATGAATATGAGGGAAGAATTTAAAGACAAGCCTCAATAATATCAAAGGATAAAAAAGATTCAAAGGGATAGAAACCTAGGAACAATCAACCCCAGTGTAGTCACTAATTTCTGTTACAGAATATTTCCCTTGCGGATAGGTGAAATCTCCCTTAAATATCTAGACCCCTATTGTCCAAGACAGAAAAACAAACAAATGGACACTATAATTCCTTTAGATCTATTATTTATGTCTATAGGTAGAGAAGATAGAATAAAGAAGTGTGAATTATTCCTTTTCTATGGTTGTCCTCACTGATCTTCAATCTTTTGTCTTGTTGTCCAAGCTTCTATCACAATGAAGAAAGTCTACAAGGAACAAAACAACACCTTCTACTCCTACAATATATCATTATACAAGAGTAGATCTATCTATATAGACATACATGTATGAAAAACAATATGAAGGAAATAGGCCAAGTTATATTAATGGATAAACATGGTGAAGTTCTTACAAACCAATCATTGACGTTGCAACAGCGCCTTCAAGATCTCCATTCCAACCCTTGCCTGAATGTATCAAGATTAGAATGATGACGCCTTTATGGATTCCTTCCTCCAAGATCAAATGTTTGACACTCTGAAATCATTTCTCCCCCATTTCACCTTGGAATGCACTCATTATATAGGAGTTGGAGGCTTAACCACCATGAAGGATTTTAGGAAATGGTTGAGGATTTTTCTCCATAAGTTGGGATTTTAGCCTAAGATGGAGCCATGAGATATGCTTCACCCCAAACAAGCATCGTCTCCTCAGATCTGGTCCTTAGAAAAAGGTGGGTTAGTTATGACTCCCTCTAACCACTTCAACGCTCCCCCAATATTGACCAAAGAGCATTGTCAATGCTCCTTGTACATGGGCAGGGGAGCGTTGATAAGAGTTCAACGCTCCCTATACATGGGTAGGGGAGCATTGACCTTAAAAAATGGTCAAAATGTCAAGGTAAAAATCACTTTTTCAACCTTCTCATGATGATTTTTTCTCCTCCACATTGATTAGGGATTATGACAAATGTTCTTCCATGGTGTCAAAGTTGCGACACTTAATCAAGTGCACACAACACTTAGTATGGTGCATACGACACTTGATAAAGTGCATGCAACACTTATTAAGGTGCATACAACACTTGTGACACTTAGGTGTATAATAGATGTGAAACTTAAGTGCGACTTTTTGGTATGCAACAATGTCAACAAGGAATCCCTGTAAGTATGAAGTCTCGTTGTATGTTTGACACTCCCTAATCTCTGTTCCAATCCACCTTACTGCTCAAATAGTTCTGCAACACCTTGAAAAATCTCTCATACCTTCCTTGCTACCAGTTGTCCTAAGAAACTTCAAAATCTTCACCCGCAGAATAAATACTTCACCAACTTATGGATCCATCTACATTGGGATTAATATAATCCACTCAATTTCCTACAGTTATAGTGTAGAGTTGATCCATAGCATCATGTTCCATACCCTCATCTGTTGGATCACTATATTGTGGACCTTGATATGGGTCTAGAGGTTGGGTAACTTTCATACTATCAGATTCAAAGGTCATAATTTATTTCTTAATATCTATTATAGCATAGTTCTCATAGGCCTAGTTGATAGCTAACAAAGTTGGGTATGGATATCCCCCTCCGATTATTTCAATGACTTCAAATTATTCCACTGTTTTGACACCGACCAAATCCACTTCAACATTTTGTAGCCTACCTACCGGATAAATGCAATATTGATTTTCCATCTACAACTGAATTATCTCTCGACCCTCCTCTTCCTTCTCTGTATCCTACTTGCATTCCTTGCTGGAAGGTTAGCAACAATGGAATCTTCCAACTTTCCTTTAGTTCTCAAGGTCCTTTTGATTGTGCTCCACAATTTCCGAGTAAGTTGTGCATCATCCAAAATGTTGGAAAATAGTTGTAACCACAAATCAATAGATTTTCATGACTTACTCGAGGGATCCACGTGTTGATGAGCATTTGGATTAGAACTTGTTTCCACAACCTCAGGCATTCCAAAAATAAACAATTTTCTAAACATCTCCACTACGTCTTTGAAAAATCTCTTCTGCCTTACAAGATCATACTAATATTGGACAGTTGGTTGTCATTGATGTTAACCCTTGGAGAGTGATCTTGGAGATTGATGTCAACCCTTAGAGATTGATGTCAACCCTTGGAGAGGTCTAGAGATGTTGGACATTTTATTGACATTTGTATGATCGATATTGATGATGAGTTAGTTGGGTACATTTGATGTAGTCTACATGTAGGCATGGAGGCGTGGTTATGGGACGCAAAGTTGGTTGAGGAATATGGACATGAAGGATAGTGAAATTGCAGGTTAGACACTCATATATGGATAGTCCTTGTCATGTAGTTTCCGTTGATATGTGGAAATCCATGTGGTTCCTCACGATTAGGGAGATATGTCCTTGTGAAGTTGGATGCCCCGTAGAGTGGTCAAGAAACCCCTAGTTGGTTACAAGTCTTAGTCAAAGAGTAAAGTGGTTGCAACAAGAAATTCCTAAAGTGAGGAGAGATGTTACAATGAAAAAGTATATAAACACCTCAAGGAGTCTCTCATAAACATACTCACACACTTACAATTGAATATATATCTTGTGATTGTTATGGTCTAGTATTGTGATATGTTAGCCAGTTTGTGATGACATTTTTCCGAAGTTACGAAGGAAGGTCGAAGTAAAAGTCTCGAAGTTGCAACAAGCATGAGTAACCCTAGTTTCTGAGGTATCTGCGAGTTACAGGTCATAAGGGTGTGGATGTATGCGGGTTGTAGTGCAGGAAAGCGCGGATATCTGCGGGTAGTAGTAAACAAAGTTGTGAAATTGTGAAAATCTTGTGAAAGTGTGAGAAGAGATGCTGGTACCTAGTTGCTAAGGACTGTGGAAGAAGTTACAGGTCAGTTTTCAATACAACAGGTCAGTTACAGGTTCTGAGGTATGTTTATATGCATGATTTTATTTATTTATCTTAGTGATATGGTACATGCTTGAGAGACATGTCTTGTTGATGTATGGAACATCTTGGTGATCATATGATACATTGTTAGTGGTACATTCTTGGTTGGTTGGTATCTAGTTTGGTATGGTACATGGTTATGAGTGTTGGCACATACTTGAGGCACATGGTGTGAGACATATTTTTGGTACATGTATGAGGTGTACATCTCAGAGATGTTATGGTACATTGATTAGAAGAATTATTGGCTATCTTGGTGTATGGTTTGGTTACATATTATGGTGTATACTTGAGACTTATCTTATGTTACATAACATGATTGAGTGATATGGTATATGGTTGAGACACTTGTTATTTTGCATGGTTGGCACATGGTATGATACATGATATGGTACATGGTTGATGTGCATGGTTGGCACATGGTTATGGTACAATATTGGTATTTGGTATGGTGTTGATGCACATGGTTGATGGTTGATGCATGTGGTATAGGTTATGGTGCATGGTTGATGCACAGTTTGGTACATGTGTTGGTGCATGGTTGATGCACTTTTTGTTGTACAGGTTGATGGTTTGGTACATGGTTGAGACACTTACCTTGTGATGGTATGTTGGTGATCTTGGCACATGCTTGGTAGGGGCATGTGTTGGTGATCTAGTTGAGAGGTGTCCTTGGTATATGATCCATGTGAGAGGATCTGGTTCAGTATCGATGACATTGCAGGTTGGACACGTTGATCAGTGACATGTTGATATAGTGACAAGTTTATCAGTGACAAGTTACAAGTTGATGTGATAGTGACAGTGACAATGACAGTGACAGTGACAGTGGTAGTGACAATGACGATGACAATGACAGTGACAATGGCAGTGATAGTGAGAGTGATTGTGGTAGTGAAAATTGGTCTACACTTATACTTTAGGACGGTAGGATGGGGCAAGGAAAGGGGGTTTTAGCCTCCTTTCAGTCATAAATGATTTTAGGGGATAAATTTTTCCAATGGGATAATTTTCCATGGTTTTTCCCAAAAAAAGATTTGCCAATTTCCATTTTTTTCTAAAAATGATTCGCCCAAATTCCATAGAATAAAATTAATTTATCTTAAAAATCACCAAAATTTTATAGAAACTATATAAAATCCTTAGAAGTTTGAATATTTTTACAAAATTATCGCCAAACATTTTACATTTTTCATATTAAGGACTAGTAAGAATAGCCCATGTTTCTACATTTTAATATAAATTTACATCCTTAAAATTATCCTTGCTTCCGGTGCGAGCCAAAGAATCAGGGAGTTGGAGCTTCTTTCAGATTGGAGCCTAAGAATCAGGGAGTTGTAGCCTCCTTCTGGTTGGAGCCAGAAAATTCAGGGAGTTGTAGCTTTCTTCAGGTTGGAGCCTGAGAATAGGGGAATGTAGCCTCCTTCCAGTTGCAGCTGGAGAATTTGGAATTTGGTGCTTCCTATGAATGAATTATTGATATATATAAGAAAAAATTTCGTGTTTTTCTCCCATTTGGGTTTCCACGTAAATATTGGTGTACTGTGCATTTGATGTGATGTTGTTTATGATTATATGCTCATGATATATTGAATGCAATCATAGATGACATATTGATGATAAATTGTTGAACATTGTTGATAAAATGAATGAATATATATTGTGGTTAAAAGTAGTATAAATTTTTCATACTGATTCATGCCCCCCCTCTCAGTATTCCAACAACTGAGTATTCTCGGGTACTACCTTTTGGATTTTGAACTGTTGAGGAATTTTAGTATCAACATCGATATTAGTTCCTTATCTAGTGAAAATTTTAATATTGTTCTCTTTTCCCTCATCTCCAGACCTAGGTTCGAAATTTATCAGATTGGCCCCTCTTTGCCTCAATATTCCCACTTGGAAATCAGATTCGAGAAATCTTCGGTGGAGTGAGTATTATTTCTATAGTGGGCACACCATGGTCTTCTTGGAAGGGGTAAATCCCTTGCAAGATGCCCTTTCTCATCAAAGTTGTAGAATCGACCTAGTCCCCTTCTGCCAATTCATCCTCCTCTGAAGTTTCCTCCACCTTGACGACCTCCTTCGAACCCTTGAAGAGTTTCGTGGAATCTAAATGCAGAACGATCCAATCTGTTGACTAGAGTATCCAAAGATCTACATTGGTTGGTAGTATGAGTAGGGGACCCAGAAAATTCACAATATATTGTATTTAGAACAGGGGTGTACTTTTTTAGAATAGGGAAGTGCCTCAGAGAGTGCTCGTGACTTCTACAAATCTCTTAATACCCATTGTTATGTCCTCCTTGATGATTCAAGAAAGCATGGTATTGAACAAGGTCATGGAATGGCGTTGTATCTGCGACTTGAAAAACGCCTCCTGGAAGTCCTATTGGTGAAGGCGCTATTAGGTGATTAGGGGGTCCTACACCCCTCAATATTGGACATTCATTTGTTGTATAACCTTCAGTATAACAACCAATACACTAGACCTGGAGCCAACCTGCTCTAGGAAGGGTTAACTCTTATATATTGTCAGTTAACATGGAGATCTGGCCTTGCAATTGTGCAATATTATGATCTTCAGGTGGTCTCATCACTCACAAGATCCCATGATAGCCTTCCATAGCCCCAATCTTCATGGCTTGTTCCAATGCTTCCCCCAAAGTAGTTATTCTTTATTGAGTCAATGTGATTTGGGTTAATGGTAGCAACCCTTGAATAAACCATTTTCTCTGATGGTCCTCATGGATAGGGTTTTTTAATTTCCCTATCACATACTTAAATCTTTGGTTATATTCCCATGCAGACTCACTGTCTCGTTATTTTATCTCCCGCAACTCAAAGAGAGCCTATTGCTCTGACTGAGGTAATAAAAATTCCGCTATAACTTCTACTTCACCTGGGTTAAAGAGAAAAGTTTCCTTTGATTATTCCCTAGCTCTATATATTCCATGTACCAATTTAAAGCTAGACCCCTCAAAGTGGTATGGAACTCGACCAATTTGTTTGTGTCCAGAGTTCCGTGAGACCTCCAGATGGCTTCAAAAAGAAACTAGTGTTGTTCAATGTCCTCATCCCCTTTACCCCAAAATTATGGGTATTGGGTGAGAGACCCTGCATGTTGGTGCACCATAGATGGAATAAGATATCCTATTAATATGAACCCTGAAGGTCCTAGTTGTGATATAACTAAAACACTCGCTACATTGCTGCTACTACTACTACTTGAACCTGTTGGAATACAAGGGTTAGAAACGATAGAAACTATGGAAAGATGGATCATAGAGATTACCAAATTTTTATATGGCACTAAGGGAATAAGTGACTTGGGGACAGGGTCTTTACCTACATAGTGAATTTATCTGATCTGGGGGGTCACATTTTCTTGCAAGGTTTTGTCTACCTCGTGATGTAGTCCAACATTTTCTGGCATTGTGGGTTCTATCTCTCCCACAACTCCCTCTAAGGTCTTGGAGGAGTATTCTTCTTCAGTGGTGGCGTCTATCTGTACTTCTTCATCTGTCTCTCCTAAGGTTCCCTTCTCCTATCTTCCTCCTGCATAATCTTCACCTCTCTCACCAAATTTCTCCTTCAACCATCGGTTGGAAAGCCTTCCATGTCTCTCCAACTATCGCAACTTCTCTAATTCTTTTCTTCAACTACATTCAAAATCAATCTCCTTCCATGATTTATCATGTCTCTTCATCACCTTTCTCATATGATTCTGCCACCTCTTTTCAGTAATTGCAACGCTCGTTAGAGCTTGTTTGTTTCTTGTAGTCTTCTCTTGTCGCCCCCCCATCTCTAGAAACACCTTATTTATTGACTCGTGACCCTCTTGAAAATCACCTCCTCCCCCCAATATTGGGGTTTATGCTTTCATCTCAACTGAAGGAACGGGTAGCATCCCTTCTTCCACTAGCAAAATCTTGATCCAAGGAGGGATTTCCCGCAACAATATTCCTATGGATCCTTTATGGAATACGAATTCTACTTTAAAAAAAGATTGGTGGTTCTTCGCAGTGAACTCGATAGTATATCCTTCAAGGGTAGTCTACACCCAAAATTCCACATCACGAGAGATATGATGATCTAATCGGTGAAGAACTGCTAAAATCCAAACAATCTAGTTATATCTTCTCTTGACTCGATCTTTATATTCGAGTGCTTCTTGCAACCTCTCTAGCCACTAAAATACCTCTTCAGGGAATCGAATCCAAAAGATCTCGTATTGGCCACTCGCAGGTTCCGAATAAAAGATAGTGCTCTTCACAACCCTCCAACTTTTGTGTCGTAATTCGGCTTCTTGTTGTATAAACTTGTCGCGTCGTCTTTCCCACCAATTCTCAACATCATATTTGAAGATCCCATGAGGCACCCTCTAGAAATGAAACCATTTGTTGGCGCAAAATCGAGACCAGGGTTTTGAGAGGTTACCAAAAAAGGGTACCATTGTAGTTTAGGAGTGTTGGCATTTTCACCCTTCCTCAAGGGAAGGAGGTCTCACCTAAAGCGCAACCGAGACGTGTGTGTGTGGTGAAGTGAGTTAAAGAGAATGTAGCATCGGGTTTAACATTATCATATTCATGTTCATACATCAATACACAAAAAGACATTCATAGATAACGAGTAAATGAAAGATATACAAGACAAAAGTAATTGTGCAACAAAGAAACTATGGATTCATACACAATATATCAAAATTGCAAGGCCCAAATAACCTCTTATATTAGCAACATCTCAAAACC